>JBAMBL010001023.1:0-105063 GCA_037043405.1 Drosophila subquinaria | reverse complement strand
TTTTATAGTTTTACAAAATATTTTAACTTTTCCATGTGCATTTTAAATTATTAAAACTTTAAGAGGTGTATTTAAACCTTATATGATATTAATAAAAGTCAATGTGAGATATTCCAAGTTTTAAGTAATGTTTTGTAAGGCTACAAATATAATAATCAGGCGTGCCACAGAAATCGCAAACGAATTAGAATTCCGCAGAAAGCATTTCCGCACGGAAGTTTCCGAGGTGCCACAGAACCACGAGAGACTTAATTTTTCTTAGCATTTTCATCTACCTTTTCGAAGTAGGCTGCTAAGGGCTGACGCTTCTCAGATTAAATTACCCAAGGGTTTGTTTAGCATCTTTTTTAGGTTTTAAATTTGTTTCTTATTTAATTTATATAATTTAATTCATTTATATAATACTTGACTTTGTTTAGCTACAAAAAACTTAAAAGCAGTTGGCGAGATTAATAAAAGTTACTGACAACTCTAGCAACTGTCTGCCATTAGTCTGGCAACTCTTCGTGACAAATGTTTTCACAAAACTTGATTTACCTCAAAAGAGCTATTTTTTGAATGCTTAATTTAAAGAAAACAGAAGTGGTTCCATATATTTATTTTAAATACCTTACTTTTAATTCTGACTAGAAAATGTGGCATCGCTGCCCTTGACTTCGAAAATCTAAATCGGACTAGGTGGCAGCATCGGACGCCAGCGGATTTAGCGCTAGTTTATTTCGCGTAAAATTATTCTGCGAATTGACCTGTGGCACAGCGAAATGAAATTGAGGGGAAATTCAAGCGAAAGCGATTTCTGTGGCATCCCTGATAAAGTCTATGTAACATATAGTAACAAATTTGACATTAATTTTTATACATTTTACGTCAAATTTTCTTTTCAATAGTTATCAAATACCTTATATAGAAATTGAAAATACGGCCCTTATTCTTCAAAAAACAACAAAAAAAAAACAAAATTGTTTAAATTTCAAATGGTTAGTTTTTGTTTACTTAAAAATGTTTACCTAGTGAAATAAATTTCTCTAAAATTAATATTCTAATAATCATGTGAATAAAACATGAGTTTTCTATATTCAGGTCACTTTTTCATTTGGTTTTCCTCCCCCTCGTTCACTTAATTAGCGACTAACTATTTCAATTTGTTGCAAACGCATATTAAATTCACATTTCATGCTCTACGTATGGGCTAACTCGTATTATTTCATCATTAGACAACATCTGGTTGAGGTATAAATCACGCATACGCCGCATAGTACGATTATAAACCACAGACATTTTGTGTATTGTAGGCTAGGATAATATGCCCATAACACACACGCAATTTGGCAAATCGCCAAACTGAAACCACATGCATTTTGTACTTTAATTATTTCTCTCCCTTTTTCTGTCTCTCTGTAAACTTTCGATGGCCGAAACACACTTGAAGATACGAAGTTGCACATTAAGTTAGAGCTGCATTTTGTGGTTCGTCGGTTTCACTTCGTTCCCCAAAAACTTTTGGGACTTGAAAGTTTTCCTGCAAATTGTTCGCGTTTTCATTATATTTAAGTTTGTGGCGACGACGACGACAGTTTTTAAATGCGTTGAAAGGTGGCTCAACATTCAGAACAAAATCTTGTTGATAACTGTACAAATATCTGTTATACAATGTTGTATAGTTTTAAATAAAAGTCGCTGACGTGACAAATTGATGATGCAAATTTCTGCATTCACTTATAACAAATTACAGTTTAGGAAGTTTTTATTTGGTTGTTAATGCAAGGCTTTGAATTCGGAACTGAGCGTAAATATTTTTACAGTTGATAAAAATTGTTTTAACAGCTACTCTGATTAAATTGGTGAAATTGTTGTGAGTCGAAGAGTCGAAAAATCCGTCGTTAAGACTCCAATTTGTAAGAAATTAAGGGAAATTTGCCCACATCTGGCCTAAAATATCAGTCAATACTGAACAAGAAGAATTAGCCATTGATCACATTTTGATTTTGATTGTTCTGCGCCACATTTAATATTTTTAAATTTAAATAATAATAATTAATAATATAATTTATATTCAAGGCTACTTAAACTTAGTATCCCTATATCATACCTGTTAAATTTCGATTAGAATTACTAATCAATTAGATTATTTTTAGAAATAATCGTAGTGACCATATAATTCACTTGTTGAAAAATTTGTGATTATCAGGCCTGTTCCGGTTTTCACTTGTTTTTTGCGAATTTCAATCCGCAAGATTTGACCGAATTTCCCTTAAAATTCCTTTACATTTCCTACGAATTACCCTCCGAATTTCCCTTCCACATTGTGTTGAGTAATTTTTTGCAGAACAGTGCTGGAAAATGTTCTAAGCGAATCAGACATTTGCGTCAAAAGAACTTTCGCCTGTTAAAATAATTATTAATTGTGTAATTTATTCATCAAATATTTATTTAATCATGAGTCAAAACATTTTTCAAAGGTAAACCTTTTTTTTTTTTTTTTTTTTGAATATTTAAAAGCGCTGGTTGATTTCAGTGCTGGAAATGTCTTTTTGCAACATTGTTAATTGTTGCACAGTGTTTGTTTACATAAATAAACAGTTCTTTTTTGCATTAAATTACAAACAGTTTTGTCCAAACTTGCATTTAAAAAACAAGAAATTTAATTCTTTATTTTACGCAATACATAACTAGTCGGCGGTGCTACAGTCGAGCGGTACTCGACTGTCGAAGACCCCGTACTTACTATGCAAAAGCAAACACTGCTTAAAGTCATGTAATATAAGTCGCTACAAACATTTAAAGTATTTTAATATATATATATTTTCGCCCAAATATATTGAGGATACGTATATCAATTTACATTAAAGATATAATAAATGATTTAGTAAAGCGCATCATCAAATTTAACAGATGCACAAAATAAATTGATTTAAGCATTAGAGAAAGCAAGAAAGCGATAAGAGCATTTCCCACATCTCTTAATCATAAACCAAAAAAAAATCAAATATTAACATTGAATTGATGTAACTGCAACATATATAAAATGTCAGGAAAACATTAATAAATCTTAAAAATAAAAAAGTCTGTTCAAGCCGGGATTCGAGCTCGGGACCTACATATGATCTAAAAAGTCTGCAAATATTAAAAAAAAAAATTAAAAAATTTGCTCTCGCTGGGAGTTGAATCCGCGACTAATTGCTAATTTACTGGGAACTTTGCCCCTTAGGCCACCGAAGCCAACTTTACAAATGCAAAATGCAGATATGTTAAGACTACAATGATTTATTCTTTGCCAGTTATGATTTCTGCAACATCATTTTAAAATTTAATAACATTAAAAAAAACATTTGGGGATCATCTGCTAACAACTTAATTTTATTGGTCAAATAATAAATACTAACATTTTGAATTGATAAAAATGCAACACTTATATAAAATATCAACATAACACAAAAAAATTGATTTTAAAAACAAAAAAAATTTTGTCCGTGTCAGGATTTGAACCCGCGACCCCCTGGTACAACTGACAATGTAAGCAAAAAACTAGGCGTCTTTACACGTTGCGCCACAGTCGCTCTTTGAAATCCACTGTCCAGTAATAGATTTCATTGTTACTGGACTGTAAGTCAAAAGTAATTAATTGTATTCATTGATTGTTGTTGTTGCTGCTAAAGTATGGCAAATAAAGGAGAATTTAGTTGTTCAATATCTTCTCTGTTTATTATCCGATCGCGATGAAATTTTCAGCACATATGGAAAGTAACAATATCTTCGTCTATGCTTAATAAGGAATGTCTATCTTTAAAATTGTCCTTATAATTAAGATTTTCTAATTTGTGGGCGTTTAAGGGGGCGTGGCCAAAATCTAAAACAAACTCGATCTGCTTACAATATAGACGCACCTACATACCAAGTTTGAAGTCTCTAGCTTTTATAGTCTCTGAGATCTAGGCGCTCTTACAGACGGACAGACGGACAGACGGACAGACGGACAGACGGACATGGCTATATCAACTCGGCTGTTGATGCTGATCAAGAATATATATACTTTATGGGGTCTGCCACGCCTCCTTCTGCCTGTTACGCACATTTTTTTTTGTGACAAAGTTAATAGACCCCTATACTTTTTTAAAGTACGGGGTCTAAAAACACTTAAATTGTGGTTTAAAATATGTACCAAAGTATTTACTACTTTCTTCATATACAAGGGCAGCCCTAATAAAGCTGCCATTCATTTTCACAAATATTTGCGGAAACCAGAACAGGTCGAGCAAATCCGACAAAAATGTTAGGTTAGAGTCCTATCGATTTTGGGGTATGATGAAAGAAAAATTATTTAAAAATCAAATAAAATATTTTTTTTCTTATCTGATAATGTAGTAATATTCCCAAAACATTGAAGTATTTTATAAATATTTTATTTTCACTTTAATTTTATGCTAAGCATGCCAAAATCATCGATTTAACCCTTCCGAATTCAAACTCACTTGCTCAATGTCACGTGAATTCAATTCGCAAAATCTTGCCGAAAGTGAAAACCGGAACAAGTGAGGGAAATTCACTTTCGCAAAATCTTGCCGAAAGTGAAAACCGGAACAGGCCTGTATATAATGATTACCATTACATAAAATCAAAAATAATCTAAAATTATTACAATTATTCAAAAATAATCAGAAATAATTAAAAATATTCAAGAATAATCTTTCTTATTATTTTGGATTATTTTTGATTTTTTCTGATTATTTTGGCTACTTTGATTGTGCAAATTTAAAATAATTTGATTTTTACTAAATAGTCATAATAATCAAAAATAATCAGAAAAAATCAAAAATAATCAGAAATAATTAGAAAAAATCAAAAATAATCCTGATACTCAAAAAGATTATTTTTGATTTTTTCTGATTTTTTCTGATTATTTCTGATTATTTCTGATTATTTCTGATTATTTCTGATTATTTCAGATTATTTCTGATTATTTCTGATTATTTCTGATTATTTATGACTATTTAGTAAAAATCACATTATTTTAAATTTATAATCAGAAAAAATAAAAAATAATCCTAATACTCAAACGGATTATTTTGGATTTTTTCTGATTATTTTTGAATAATTGTAATCATTTTAGATTATTTTTTATTTTTTGTAATCGTAATCATTAAATAATTGGGAAAAACCGAAATTTAATCATTAGTTCGACTTTTAAACAAAAATAATCTAATTACTAATGACTATGATTACTAATCATTATTTATCAGGTATGCCCTATATTATATTTGTAAAGTTTTGAAATGTTATGTGAAATATGTATTATACAATTTTATGGACACCCTACATTCCCCAAATATAAATTTTGGTGCTTTGTAAGGCTATTTAAGTTATATTTTTTAACAAAATAATAATATATAATCAGCAAGAGTATTTAAACTTAAAGTTAAACTAAACAAAAGCGTACTTCTCTATCCACTTTGTCGAGCTTTCATTGCATTTTATAGTTGAACCCGCTTTTGACCAACAATGCGTTAAATTTATTCCTCATAAATTTACCAAGCACCTCACGGCTATTTAAATTCAAGAGCCTCGTTAAAGTTCTTTGTCCAACATTTAGTGGCGAATATTGTTGCATTTAAATTGACGCTAACAAGCTGAAATTTGTTGCCCAGTCGACCAAATTTTTGACCTATGTCAATTATTTGCACTTCTAGGAAATATGAAAAAAGTGTATAAAAAAATAATGATTTTCAAGTGATGGGCAATTTTTGTCAGCAAACAAATTTATTTTTTTATGCCACACTAGAGTTCATAAATGCACATTTATGTTTGTTCGAGGGTCGCTCAAATAGTTGAATCGCTTTTTCAAACATTTGATTTGATCTGTTTTGCGTCTTTTCAGCATGAAATGTGTAATTTTATAGACACAAAATATAATTTATAATAAAGGCTTGATTCATTTTATTTCGGAGTTGAGTTTTTTAGAGCAGAGTCATTTTAAAGCACACAGTCAAGCATTGTTTTTGTGTGCGTAACATCAAAACATGAAGTTAACGAAACGTTTTACTGCATTACACTGAAAGAATTAAATGAAAGCATATTTGAACTGTCGCATCGATACAGTTGGCGACGTAAAGAGAGCAAAGCATTAGTTGCAGTGAATGACAAAAGTCCAGCGCTGTACAGTCTCTCTTTATTGAACGCAGCTCAGCGACTGACATCATAAAGGATTAGCCGATCAGATGCTTCATGAGAGAACAAAAAGTCGAAGGCACGCGCCGCGACGCGTCGTGAGAGAAGAAGCCACCGAATGTGCTATTTATAGAACACACGTATTCTCGCTCTCTGTACGTGTGTCCAAGGTGAATTTACTAATAAGGTGACGTCGTCCGATGTGGTGAGGCTACAGACAATAAAAAAAACATGCGACACACAACCTCTTTCGACAACGTTTGCAGGCATGCTGTCAAATGTTTGTAGCCTCGAAAGAGAGCAGCTGTGGTGACAACGTTACCTTATAGTAAATATACCTTGCGTGTGTCGGCTGCGACGCCAGCAGAATTATGAGTTCCTTTTCCACGGGATAGGCTTTAGGCATTTTGGACTCCACTGTTTTAAAACAAGCAGTGATAATTTTTATTTTTATTTCAAAACTTTAAAATTCCAATCAATATTTAATCGGCTGAATTCTGACTCTTGGGCAAAACCCCCTAAGGCAAGTAATTTACTCTTAATTTACTCTCTTAAGCTTGTATTTGATTAATCATTTTCTGACTACCAACTTTCCTGTAAAACAGAAAAAATTAAATAAACTCAATTGAACTTATGAAGCGACCCTCGTAGTAACATATGAGGCTCGTCTTTATGGTTGACTCAGTGCCCGACAGGATCTGGCTGACGGTTGACAATTTGTTTTCTTTTTCTGACAACCAACAACAATGACAACACGACGACGAAGAAGAAGAAGCAGAAGCAAAACAAGAATAACAACAACAACAACAGCAGCAACAACAACAAGCAGCAACAGGATGCCAACAACAATCAAAAAAGAAACGAAAATCACTTGACTTTTCGTAGTTGTCCTTGTCGCTGGCAGAGATGCAGGATGCGTGGGACGAGTCTGTTGTTTGTCAGAGCGAGAGAGAGAGAGAAGAGAAGAGAAGAGCGAAGAGTGTAAAAAAACTTGAACGTTGACACACACACACACACATGCAAGCGAAACATTCGAGCCGCTTAACTTATATGTGTGTGAGCGAGGCAGGGAGAAGAGGAGGTAAGCAATACCCCGAAGCGTTTGCTAAAGAGTTGATAAGGGTAGGGAGGGGGGGTTAGAATGTGGAATTGAGAACACAGCCGCTTGTAACCGCCAAAAACATTTTGCTAACGATTTATGTCCGTTGCATGTTCTCTATTTTCGGAGGGGGGGACTATGAGATAAATGTTCGCTACTTTTTCAGTTGCAGCCACTGCAAGTGTCTTGGCCAAGACTTCACTTGGCTCTGACATCCACTCGCATCCACTCGCATGGCACCTATTTTAGCCAACTGGTTAACGTGTCAGTCGTCTTTGGCAATTGCTGCGAGTAATTAGTTTCAATTTCTGGAAATGTTAAAAAATTATATTATTCTTTAATGAGTTTGTGTCTTCATTTTGGTAATTTTAAAAGATGGAATTGAGATAAAGACCTCATTATCGAGCTATTTTTTCTATAAGTCGATCTAGAAAGAAGTCATAAGTTATTGCTAAAGTCTTGGAAAATTAGTTGAAAACTTACAAATTTTAAAGAAAACAAGCAGAGATATCAGAGATCAAATAAAATGATTATTCAAGCAGTTACAAGACTCTGAAAAATATTTACTAAAATTAGTTTTGATATTTAGAGATAAATTATAGTGATAAAAATAGAGTGTTTAACAAAAAGGTAAAACGGTATATTGTATTCGTTGAAATGTATGTTATAATGTATGTACTACAGGTCTGCACGGCTGCATTCAAATATAAGTGTCTCTGAGTACTCTTGAGTTTCATTCAGTTCCCTGAGTGGAATAAATTCTAAGATCCGGTTCTCATTGATTGAATGCTCATTTTTTACATTAATTTGAGTACTCATATGAACGGCATCAAGTGACCCGAGAAACGAATGAAATGATTGAAGCAAATAAGAAGCCGAACTCATTTAAGTAATTTGAGCATGAATGAACTAATTAACGTTACTTACAAATATTACCTATAATCCAACTTAAACGCTACAAGATCGGACAAATAGAAAGGTGGTAATGGCTTTTTTAACAATAAGTACAAAGTATCCATTTGCTTAGCTGCTGCTCATTCAATTGATTTTCGACCTCATTTGTTTTTGTAATTCCTCACTCAATAGAAAACAAAATATCGTATACATGCACGGCGCCGAGTATACAAAATGCCAACACATGCAAACATTTTCGTGTGTATGCAATGCGCAGCACAAAAACCGGTTTTATTCTCTTCTCTGATTGGTGCTTGCGATCACTTGCGAGAAGGAGCAACAACAATTTCTTCAAGCTTGCACTTCTCTTCTTTGTATTGGTGTTTTTTTTTGTGAGTATTGATGCGAACTCTTTCGAATGCTGGCTTTGGGCATCCCTGTATTAGCAACATAACCAACACAGATTTAGTATTTAAAGTTAGGACCAAACCTCTTGCTAAACGCAAAGGACTTTAAAATCACGTAATGGCTGATAAAAGCATTTAAGAAATGTAAGTGCCTGAAAGCATGCAATAAAAAATATTTTAAATTTGTTTAAATAAGTAACGGGTATGCTATAGTCGGGAGCTCGACTATAGCCTTTCCCACTTGTTTTCTATTAAGCTATGATGAGCTCAGGTGTTACACCGGAAGCTAGCAAGGTTTCTGTATTTAATAGAGGTATTTTAAATGAGTTAAATGAAACGATTCCTATGGGTTCTGGAGATATCTTAGCAGAATTCGCAAATTGGAAATTTTTTGTTGCCTTGTACATCTTGACCAAGTCGGTCCTCTATATCATAAAGCTTTCTTAGGAGAGATCGGTCGAAAATCAACTATTAGTACACTCTAATTTACGAATAAGATTCAGATGAAGTTTAAAAATTAAGACTCAGGATGAAAGGAAATCAGTTTATTGTCTTAGAAGAAAATTAGAAACTGTAGAAATTTAATATTGATATGGTAAAAAGTAAAGGAAGATTGTAGGAAAAGTATTCATTATAAACGATTGACTGTCTTAAAACTTTCGGAAATTAATTTTGATTTAGGAAAGATGCTATTTCCGGTTAGATGACAAATTTGTGAATGAGTTGAAAAGCTAAGGATAAATAGTGGAAAGGATTTTAGAGTAAAACTGAATAGTGAGGGTCCGAAATCGTCATTTTGCTGCCATGATTTATTACGTATGGTCAAAGCTAGAACTGTTTACAAAAATACTAAACGATAAGAAGCACATGCACTATTTCAAAAGGGAAATAACCTAAACATAAGTTCGAGGGTATTTCGCAGTACATCAGACATTTCTCGTTTCGGTTGTTTCGTTGATGTGTTCGTTAAAAGCACGCTTAGTTTAGCAGACATCAAAGTGCTTTTGGTCAAAAAAACTCCAATGATTTGCACATTTAAATGGCCAGAAGGAAAACGGTATCTGGCTAGCTACGAGAACTCATAGCAAAAGTTTTAATTAAACCAACTTTAAGCTTTGAGTGGCACTGGTCCGATGTTGTCAACATGTGAGCACATGTTCTGCGAAAGAGAAACAGAAACCGAACAAACAAACACACACAAAAACAAAAGCAAAAACGGAAAAGTTCTGCTCGGTCCTTTCCATGTCCTGGGCAATGAAGGAGCCTTGGCGCTGGCCAACATTAAATCTGGCTTTTTACAACAATTTGAGCCATTAACACTTGGACCAGACCAGAGCTTTTAAAGCATTGGGCGTCAAAATAAAAAATAAAAAAAAAAAACAAGCTCAAAGGCAACACAGCTGCTCAGCTTAGTTGGGTTTAAGCCCCGAAATCCTTTTACAGCCTGACAGCTGGCCGTTTTGGTTAAGGCCCACAAACAGAATGGAGTAACCGCTGTCAGTTAACCAACGAAGCGACAAAAAATTATGCACCATCTCCCCAAGTACTATGGAGAATTTTTTATATTTTTTTGAACAGTTATTAAATGTTTAAAAGTGAGCAAAATTAAGAAAAACCTAAAAAATATTCAATTTTATACCAAAAATGTTAATATAACAGTTGGCTGCTAAGCAGCTCTTAGACACATGTTAAGCTCAGTGAGAAAATTTAAGAAAAGCCTTTAAATATTTAATAATATTAGAAAAGTTAATATAACAGTTGGCTGTTAAGCAGCTGTTAGACACATGTTAAGCTCGAGCAAATTTAAGAAAAACCTTAAAATATTTAATAACATAAAAAATGTTAATATTACCATTCGCTGTTATGCAGCTTTTAGATACATGTTAAGCTCAGTGAGCAAATTTAAGAAAAACCTTAAAATATTCAATAACATAAAAGAATGTTAATATAACAGTTGGCTGTTAAGCAGCTGCTAGACACATGTTAAGCTCAGTGAGCAAATTTAAAAAAAACCTTAAAATATTCAAAACCATAAAAAAATTTTAATATAACAGTTGGCTGTTAAGCAGCTGTTAGACACATGTTAAGCTCAGTGAGCAAATTTAAGAAAAACCTTAAAATATTCAATAAAATAAAAAAATTTAATATAACTATTGGCTGTTAAGCAGATGTTACACACATGTTAGGCTCAGTGAACCAATTTAAGAAAAACCTTAAAATATTTAATAACATAAAAAAAATGTTAGTATAACAGTTGGCTTTTAAGCAGCTGCTAGACACATGTTAAGCTCAGTAAGTTAAAGTAAGTTAAAAAAAATTGCATATAATGGCAATAGATAACAAAAGAAAAATGCAAAAATCTAGAACAGCAAATCTTGTTCTTAATGAGCTCCAAAAACAAGTAAATATGCCCATAGTGCAGAGAAGACAGCTGACTAAGTCAAGAACCATGAACATGAATAAACTGGTCTGCCTGACGCTTCATTCCCTTTTTCCTATTTGTTAATTTACACCTACCAAACGTTCGAACAGTGCGACAGGCTGACAGGACGACAGGAGTGCATCATGGGGCACGCCCACGAGGGATAAAGGAAGGAAGGAGCAAAACCAACTCATGTTATTTGCGATGATTATAGACGAAGTTGGTAGGAAAAACCATTTGGGAATCAACTGCTGCCAGCGGTTTAGTTAGCTGTCTGTCCGTTGTCACCTTTTGACCCTTGTCCTGACCCAAGACCCTTAATGTTGCGGTTGTTTTTATTGTTCAATATTGGTTAGCTATACAAAATGAAAGTGTGTTGTTGCATGCGATAGTGTTTTACATAGGTTTGTGTCTAGGCTAAAACTAACAGCTGCTGTTACTGTTAAGGGGTTTGCTTAACAGAACATGACAATGCTTAGGATTTAACTTCATGTTTTCTTTATCTATTATCTAAAATTTCTTAAATTTCTTTGTGTACATTCTTAGCTTTAATTTATTGACCAACATAAATACAGTTAGCCAAACAATGCGCTGCCATAAATTAATTACCACGCAGCACGCGAGATTTTCGCACCCTCAAATTTTGACACGCTGCTTTTATTTATGACGTAAAAAACCAAAAGCGACTTTGACTAAATCAACAAAAATGCGGTTTAATAAATTACAACATGAAAGCCGGTCGAATCTTTCGCACGTGAGAGCGAGAGGGAGAGCGAGTAAAGCATGAGAGAGCTGCGTACTTGGCTCAGCTGTTATTTTTTTGTTCACTTATTGTTTTTGCGTTTTTTTTGTACATTTGACAGCTTGGCGTCGGGCGCGCCCTTTTATTTTTGGCTGCATTCCATTTTGCTTCAATTTCTCTTCACCCACATCCAGACGGAGGTAAACAAATGGCTTTTTGGGCACGTTAACAGCGCGCGGCAGTCGAAACCAGTTTTTATAGCAGCCTTTCAGGCGGCGCTGTTAAAACAGCAACGCACTCTCGCGCTCCCGCTCTCAGTCGCATTTTTGCGCTCTCTATTGATTTGTTATTAATGCTGTGCGCATGCGTTAGCTGAGTGCTGCAAAACTCCAGACACCGGCCATTAATATAAACAGGGTGCTGCACTGCGTTGCCAACCATTGTAAATACGGCACAGAAGTGTAAGGGAGGCAGTCAAAGCATCAAACAGAGGGCGAGAGAGAGAGAGAGAGTGAGAGAGTTTGAGTGGTGTGCAGATTTTTATAGCATCTTCCATATACGAGTTTAACATTTCGCTCTCTGTTGGCCTTTGCAGGGGTGGCATGTGGATAAATTTTGGCCGACATGGATCCCAGTGCTCTACAAAACATGGATCGGGACGCATTAAAGAAGCAAATCGAGAATATGAAATATCAGGCCTCCATGGAGCGCTGGCCGTTATCTAAAAGCATTGCTGAGTGAGTAAAGTTTATAAATTATAAAAAAAATATTGAAATAATAAAATAAACAAAATTAACAGTGTTAAACAAATGTTGTGAGTTTGGTTAAAGTGTGTGCTTAAAAGTACAAAAAAAAGCGAACTCATGTTTGTGCCAGACACGCGCCATGTTTTTCGTAGCCAAGTTGACACAGTGCCTGCCTAAAATATTCATACTGCCTGCATCCACCGAGACAACACCTGAAAGCACCTGAGTGCTCATTCGGGGCGTTCTGTTTGTTCTTGCAAAATATTTATATTTACATAAATATAGAATTGCTGTTGTCGTTTGTTCTTGTCGGTGGTCGTTGTTGTTGTGGTGGTTGTTGTTGTTCAGAGCCCGCTATAAGCGATAGTTGCCTTTCAGTCTGTACCCAGTTAATGCCCCCGTGTTGCTAACATTCTGTTGTAAGCGGGGAGGGTGGGGAAGGCGGCAAAGGGAGTGTGTAGACAACGACTAGACAAAGTTATGTGCATGTTTGTGTGTGTATGTGTGTATGTGTGTGTGTGTGTGTGTGTGCTTTGAGCACCAAAAATATCTCACAGAATTTCGCCGAGTCAATTTTCAATGTTATTTTCAGCAGAAATATTTACAACGGAGAAATTCATATACAGTCAAACTTCGCTAACTCGAATCACCATTATTCGAACGAAAAAGTGCGAATTATGGAGACTTCGATTTATGGAATTCTATTTTTTAAGATTATTAAGTTTACTGCCACTCGATTTAAAGAACATTTGAGTTATAGAGGTTCGAGTTATGGAAGTTCAGCTGTATTAACATGGTAACATGTAGTCTGGTTCAACATAGAAATATGCATTTATGTATACTTATACATATTTACCTCAAATTTTGGACTAAAGCAGCAATATCTTCTTAGGATTTTCTAGGCTATCTCAGAAATAATAAAAAATAATTGGATAGTTTATGCCCATTACAATATGCAATTAATAAGGCTCAATTTTAGCCTACATCTATTCAATAAATTGTAGTCAGATTTGTTTGTAAAGTGTATTTTGTAGGGTATTTCTTGCAACATTTGTAGACTTGCATTATATGCCTTTATTCAGGTTTTCAAAAACGGATTTAAAAGCGAATTCCACAGAGCTATTTAGGCTTGGTTTTCGCTGGCAATCATGAAGAAACCCATTTCAAAATCGCACAAGAATAAGAATTTGTCAACTCATTTACAAAAAGTGTACAAACAATTAATACTCAATATAGTAAGCCTTATTTAGTAAGCCTTATTTGTAGTCCAATTCTATCACTTCTTAAAGAGAGAAAACTTTAATAAACAAATTAATTTAATTATTGTGTCTGTAATTTCTCCAAATAGTTTTGAACATAAATGTGTACTTACTATTAGAACGAAAAATTGATTGAAGTTTTAGCCTGAAGCATATAGATCTTATATGACTTATTAAAGTAAAAAAAAAAGTATATGTTCTTGATAAAACTCACAGTCAAACTGAGATCCAAATCAAAAAAATTGAAATCCAAATTCCCAAATTAAATAATCTATTTCAAACTCAACGGGATTACGTATTTTACACTTTACATTTTCATATTTTAAAACAGTAATCAATTGATTTATTGTCATAATGTCAAAATTCTTGATAAAACTCACAGTCAAAACTGTGATCCAAATCAAAAAATTTTAAATCAAAATAGCTAAATTCGAAATCTATTTCAAACTCAGCGAGATGACGTATTTTACACTTTACATTTTCATAGTTAAATACTGTAATCAATTGATTTATTCGATGCCATATCCTATCCCTAGGAGAATAACAATATGAATGCCTAATATTTCTGACAATTTTCACTTTGCTGAAATTTTTAATTGCCATTTTCATGGCAAGTCTGGCACAACAAACAACGCATATAAATCACAATAAATAAACTGCTCTCTAATGACCAACTTTTAATATTGTTGAACGAAAAACAAACAATGTTTCCGCTGTTGGCCAACTGTGACTGCAAAACTGTGACTCTAAAGTCAGTTTTTAAATAAACACGCGGTCAGAGCTGAAGCTGAGGCTGTATTCAAAGTGGGAGTGACTGTGATTTGGTTAAACATTAAGTCGACGGCTAATTATGAATAATTAAATGCTACACAGAAACATGAATTTCCGCCCACTTCCCGGGGTTTCTCTTGGGGTCTAAACAGGGGCTTTAATTTGTGTGTGCTTGCGTAATTTGTTAAGTCTTAACAACGCTGAGATTTTCTAATCCGCCTTCTTATATCGAATATTCGATAAGTTGACTAATTCTGTGCATAATTCTGGCTTGGCTTAAAAACTTACAACATTTTGAAACAAGATTTCTGTTCGATTGGTGTTAAATATTAGAAAGATGGTCCAGTTAATAACTCCTTCAACTTAATTAGTTATACAGGCCTGTTCCTGTTTTCACTTTCGCCAAGATTTTTGCGGATTGAATTCACTTGACATTGAGCTAGTGAGTTTGAATTCGGCAGGAATAAATCGATGATTTTGGCATGCTTAGCATAAAATTAAAGTGAAAACAAAATATTTATAAAATAATCCAATGTTTAAGGAATTACGCAACATCATCAGATAAACAAATAGTAACTTATTTGATTTTTAAATAACTTTTATTTCATCATACCTCAAAATCGACAAGACTCTAACCTAACATTTTTGTCGGATTTGCTCGACTTGTTCTAATTTCCACAAGAATTTGTGAAAATGAATGGGAAGTTTATTAGGGCTGCCCTTCTATGTGAGGAAAGTAGTAAATATTTTGGTACAAATTTTAAACCACAATTTAAGTGCTTTTAAGCATTGCGTAAAGTAATGAATTAAATTTGTGTTTTTTTAAATACAAGTTTGGACAAAACTGTTTGTTATTTAACGCAAAAAAGCAAACACTGTGCAACAATTGACAACTCTGCAAAAATACATTTTTCAACACTGAAACCAACACGCACTTTCAAAAATACAAAAGTTATAAAGAAAGTAGGTTTTACCTTTGAAAAATGCTTCCACTAATTATTAAATAAATAAATGATGAATTAATTACACATTTTGACAGGCGGAAATTCTTTTGACGCAAATGTCTAATTCACTCAAAACATTTTCCAGCACTGTTCTGCTAAAAATTACTCAACACAATGTGGGAGGGAAGTTCGAAGGGTAATTCGCAAGAAATGTATAGAATTTTAAGCGAAATTCGGTCAAATCTTGCGAATTGAAATTCGTAAAAAACAAGTGAAAACCGGAATAGCCCGGATAATTTCCAGGGCAAATTGTTCAATTAACATTACTGCCTAATTAATTAAATATTTCATAGTGTGTACAGGGTATCTTAGAGTCAAGCACTCACTCAGTTTACGCCAATTGCAATAAATTGGAATTTCTGTGGTAGATTTCGTAATTTTGCCACCTCCGATTAGCCGAGTTAAAAGCGATTATTCTGTGTGTCTTTTTGTTGAATTGAAAATTCCCTAAAATATAAACAACAAAAAGTTAAGCAAATAAGTAAACGTAAAGTGTAAACAAACTAAACTTGCACAGCAAACAAGCATAAAAAATGTATTTGCACTTTGGTTGCGATAATCGAAGTAAACAAAACTCAAAAACAAATTGAAAACACAAGTTTTTTTTAACAATATTTGACAAACGAAAATAAGTCAAACTAAATGGAGCAATAATGTTAAATGGAATTAAAGAGCATGAAATGATAAATGGAATTTCAAAGAGCGATTTCTAATCGATTGTCGATAATCGAATGCCAATTTGGGAATGGCACTTAACGATGGAATCAACTCAATTTCACAGTACATTACAAATTTGTCACTCAATCAGTAGCAGAAAAACGAAGCAAATTAGACAAAACTCACACAAATACACTTCACGTATCCCTCTATGCACATATGTGAGTGTACATACGAGGGTGGGCTGATAAGTTGTTGGTCTAGCTAAGATTAAATACAAAGCTTTTACATTTTCCATAATATTGTTAGTCGGCAACATCTCCAAATATATGTTAGAATTCTTCTGGACTCTAAATAAAAGCAATAAAATGTACGCTGAGCAAAATAAGATATACAACACCAAAGACATTTCGATTATTTAACGAGTAACTTAGTTTGTTTTCAATATTAAAAGCGCTTTTCGAACAAAACTGTTTAATGTTTATAAATTCCAGCTCTAAGTTTAGCAACACGCGTGTTGCAATGTAATCGTTCGCAGCATGTTGTAATTCATGTGCTCAGCAACAGCAACAATGATCCTCATGTTGACTGTTGGGACGATAGTCTGGCGACATGTTGTAGCTTTCATAATAAATGTTGCTAACACTCTCTCTGTCCTGTTGCGCCACTTGAAGTGTTTAGATCGTGTTAAAACCAATATTAAACATAACGTAAAACAAAATTAAAACTGTTTTCCTACTTCGGGCGTGGATTTTCAACAGAATCAGAATTATTATTATAAATTCTCCAAAATTGATAAAATTCCTTAAATAATGAATTGGGTTTCATGGAGTACGGTCACACTGTTCAATTTTGACAACAAGTTCTTTATTAACGGGTTACACCAAAGTCTATTTACCAAAGCTGAATTGAATTAAGATATTCCAATTTTATTTCTCTCAAATTAAGGGAACATCTGTGAAAAATGCCTATTTTGAGGACCCTCAGCAATCAAAAGTTGAAGAATCGTCAGATAAAGTAAAATTCTGAAAATAACTTTAATTTCCGTTCCATAAAAATCACTTTTCTAGGCTAATTTGGACCTTCTAAATCCGAATATGAGGTTAAAAATCAAATTAAAATTCACATTTTTTAAAATATAAATATTTTTTTTTAAATATAGGATGACCAGAGTAAACATTTTCTACATTTTATAGTTTTCTTAATTTTCCATTTGGATTTGAGTACGTTGGTTTACATAAAAAATCGATCTGAAAATTAAAAATTTTGCTGTCGAACAGCGGCAGAAAGAGGACTAAGACCATTAACTTATTAGCCAACCCTCGTTTGCGACTGGCATCAGCTTTACAAAATCAAAGTCAATTAAATTTTGAGAGGCGAAATCGAAGCACTTGATTGATGTACAAATTGCACTGACTGACCACTGATTGTGAGGGAAGTGGGTGTGTGTGTGGTGAGTGTGTGTGTGTGGTAAGTGTGTGTGTGTGGTGGGTGTGTGTGGTAAGTGTGTGTGTCTGGTGAGTGTGTGTGTGTGTGTGGTAGGCAACTCGTTAAGTACAGCAAACATCACACATTACGGCGATTTGGAGCACGAAACACGCAAGAGAAACCCAATTCCAATTCCAAATTCGATGCTTCTCGCTATTGGTTTTCGCAATCATGATTGATTGACACCCTGTGTGTAGTGTTGCAAAGCGCCGTGTTGTGTTGTGTTGTGGCTTTAACCACACACGACCGCCCCTGGTGTGACAGGCCTTAAACGCACGGATGCATTACGCCGGAGGCCGCTGGTCATTTGGGTTTGCAGACAACCAAAATGTTGCATGCCTTTTAGGGGAGGGTGTGTGTGTGTGTATATCGTATATAACGCACTATATCACAACTTGCCACACGGGCATCTATTTCACCTTAATGCACAGTCCAAGTTTTGTGGTTTACTTGGCGAGCTAAAGTTTTGCGAAACTTTTGCCCAGGTTTCAGGTGGCAAAAGTTTTCCGTGCAAGCCCCTTATATAATGTTAATACGAGTCTTCAAGCCGCAAAACTCTACACTCTCTGTTTCTATCACTCTCACTCTCACTCTTGCCAACTCTTTCTGTTTCTTCTGCGTCCATTGGTATGTAAATCTGTTGTGCATTTTAAATGATCATCAACAACAAGTGCGAATTTATTTTCGTGTGTCTTTGCGGCGACTAATAAATAAGACATGCCAGCCATAAGAATTTACATAATACTTTCACTTGGAATATGAGACATCCTAATAGTGGGGGGGGGGGGGCTATAAGAATAATGTCTCTTGGGAAATTAACTCAGAGTTTGTATTGGAGCTTACCTCAAATGAAACACATTGAAGTTGTCATCTATGTATGTTTAGATTTAGTATTTATAAGAACCAATAGATTTTTAGCATAAGCATCCAAGTATAAATTTAAAGAAAAGAAAAAACGCTACACATACAAGATTTTCATGCTTAGTTTTTATGACCTATATTTATCTTACTTTAAGTCAGTTTTGAGCAGGGATTAAAATTGTAACCAAAACCGTAACCGTTAACCGGCATTAAACGATTGAAATTGGTAACCTTAACCGTATCCGTTTATATTATTTTATATATTTATGTCAAATTTTTGAATATTTGTTTTCAAATTCACATATATTTAACATTTTTTAAAAATTTTTTGTAATCATACCGGTTTTTTGAAACCGAATCATTAAAGAAACCGGTAACCGTTGCGTAACCGATACATAAACATTTTGCGTAGCTGATAGCTGATATTCGTTTCGGTTTGATACCCTGGCTTTGAGTATAAATTTGAGCGCAATCATTTCAAAGTTCTTGTATGAAGACTTAAGAAAAAAGACGTGTGAGATGGAAATATAATTTCGGTGTAAAATATATTTAATTATGCTGGAAAACGTATTAGTTTATATAACTTAAGATATATTTTAAAGTTTAAATTAAGGTCCGTTTCAATCAATATCAAGTAAAAAGTCAATTAACTAAATATAAGATATATCTACCAAAAAGCATCAAAGCTAAAGTCAATTTTAAAAAATATGTCTAAATTAAAATTTTATTTTGCTAAAAAAAAGTTCTTAGAGATTTTTTAAAATCGTTGAAAAGCTAATAAAGCCGCTGAAATGTTGTTTGACTAGGGTATATGAATGCTGTATGTGGATTGCTTTGACTTTTCGTGCAGAAAATTGTGTTTTCTTTCTTGGCCACAATGGAAAGGGAAGCAGAAGCAGAAGCCATGAAGATTGGTCGCTTTTTGGCATTACATTTTCCTTGGTATGCGTATGAGTGCGACTATAGAGAGAGAGCCTGTAGATTTTCCTTTATTTTTATTTTTATATACATTTTTTATATTTTTATGACAATTTATATATGTTGTTGCTGTACGCGTATGGCGAACAACAATGAGGGACACGAGCATTTCTGCAGTTTATGGCTGTGGTTGTCGCTGTTGTTGCGGTTTATTGCGGTTATAAATTCGGAAATGTAAGTGTGACTCGCACAGCCAGAAAGCGGATGCATTTTCCAGAAATGAATGGGGTTAAGGCCCCCCCAAAAAAAAACTTAAATTGCGTTCGTTTTGCAAAGTTAGTCGCCAATTTAATGCGGCTTTGTACATTACTTTATTAAATATTATATTTGCTGTGTGTAAATCAGAGATTTAATTTTGGTTTCTTACATTTTAATAATTAATATACAACTCTCTGAATATGATTCGGCTTCAAGGCATTTAAAACTTGAATACAGGGTATTTTCTAGTTGAAAGTTATTTCAACTGTTTTTACTTGTGCTCTGCCAACTTTATGATCTATAAAAATTGCACATGAAAGGTAGGTTTAAAAATTTATTATTGATATGTGCATTGGCTATCAAAAGGTGATTACATTTTACCATTGAATTATAAAAGTGAGCAAAAGTTTATTTGCTTAAGAAATGTAATTTGTAAATTTGTATTGTAATGACTAGACCTCGGATTTAGCATACTTCCACATTTTTCATCAGATTGGTACCAAACTTTGTATTTAGGTATATTACAATTTAAAAAAAAAACAATTTTTTATGCATATCGGAAATATGCAAATTATGAGCAAAAATATGCAAAAAATATGCAAAAAATATGCAAAGCATATGCAATCGAATTTCATCAAAAAATTGAGTTCTACACTCGAAAAATGTTAAATCTAATAGCTGAAAAAGTGGGAGCATCGTTTCCTGTCGCAACTTCCTTCATATGGAAATACTATAAATAGAATTAATGGTCAATTAATTCATTTTACATTTACTCTGCCAGAATGTACATCGAGTATGTAAATCGAGTTTGCCAGCAACAATCCAAGTGATAAGTACTCGGCAAGCGAAACACGAGACTGGAGTTCGAATCTCGATCCGGTCGATGCAAATGATTATAAATTACTTAATGTTTTTCATTTTTTTAAATTGCCAGTCCAATGCTAGAGATTCCTGGATTCGTAAACCAATTTTTTTTTGTTTTTCTTATTATTAACTTTTAATACATTTAATAAAATTTTAATATTTATTCCACCCTATGAATAGATTTTTTTATTATTATTTGATATGTTAAATATAAATTTTTTTTTCTGTTGACTTGAAAATATTGTTTAGTTAATATTGAAAATATATATTTGTAAATATTTAAATATTAATTTAAATTCTTTGCAATTCTTTGAATTAATTTAATAGATTCGCCCAAGATTCCGAAGAAAACAACTTTGTTGAGATAAAATGTTGTGTAGGATAGTATTTGTGTCATTTAAAGCACGACAAATTGTGCAGACTGTGCACAGTGAGTGCCAAAAGTACCACTTACAACTTACATACACAATACACACACATTTCCAGCAGCAACTAAAAGATAAACCATAATTTTAAGGGCCAAGTGAGTCAGATTGAGTTTTGCCTCCACAGCCAGTGTAATTGTCCATAGTTTTTGGCCAACTCAAGACACAGGGCCTGACAACTGTCAACTGCCAACAGTCTGCTATAAAAATGGCTTTAAGTTCGTTTCCACCCACAAAACATGCAAATTAATTGCCCCCTAACACAATTCACAAACTCAACTAAAGAAAAAGCAGAAAGGCAGGAAGGATATGGAAAATGTAATACAAGTGTTGATGTGACCTTTGTTTGTACAGTACTGCTGTTGTTTTGTGCGAGGAAATGGGCGGAGGGTTTTGGGGGTGTGGCCAGTGAATTGGATTAGTGGTTTATTCAATTTAATTTAAATGCAAAACATTCTATAAAGTGCTGACTGCGTTGTAAAAGCTCAGCCAGATGGAACAACGTGTAAAGCAATCGCAGAGTTTGTTTTACCAAACAAAACTCCGTTCATTTCCCTCCAAACGCAGGGAACACTGTGAGCTGTGTTTAATGTAATTTAATAAGAATGGGGTTGAACGATTGGCAAACAGTTACTTGATTGCGGTTTCCAGTTTCTCCTGCAACATCATCAGCGCAATATGTGGATGGAGTCCTTGGGAATTTGTTGTGGAAATTGCTTTCTTAAAATCGGTTGATTCATGGAAGCTGTTTTTTTAAATTCAAAAATAAAAAAAAACTGAAAGTAGAATGAGATGTTGTTTACATTTTAAACTTTTCTTTAAAAATACATATACATATATTTTATTCTTATATACAAAGCTTTATTCTTAAATATTTTTAAATATAAGTTTAATTTATTCCTTAAGTAATAATTCCATCCCATAAATAATGCGGAATGATTGAGCTAAATACTGACTTGTGAATATCAAGTTTCTTCTGCAATATAATCAGCGCAATTTGTAGATTGAGACCTTGTTAATTTGTTGTAGAAATTGCTTTCTTAGAATTGGTTGATTCATTGGCGCCTTTTTTTGTAAATTAAAAAAAAATTACACAAAATAGAGGAAACTTTAGTATGACATTGGACGCGTTCGCCAGAAAAAATCAATCAGTAATCATGTATTACAAATCAAAAAATGTTTGATAGGCTGAACGCATTGATGAAATTTTAAGTCAAAATCAAAGTTGTCATTTCTTTTTTTGTCAAAAGTGTTAATATTAATTTAAAAACTTCAAAACAATTTGGCGCCAAATGCTTAATGAAATGGAAATCAACACAGGAATAGGCCTGATTTAAAATTATATATATGATATGTTGCATTTATAAATAATAAAGTCAATATTGTATGCGCATTTAATATTTTATAAAGGAAAGATTAAAGCAATTTTCATTGATAATCAGGCCTGTTCCAAATTTCACTTTCGATAAGAAATGTCGGAATTGAATTTCTTTAACCTGCTCTATTACCATTTCGGCTATATTCAGCGGATTGATATCACTTTGAGTTGATGAGTTTAAGTCCAATAAAGCGAAAAACGATAATTTTCAAAAACTTAGTCTAAATTCAAAGCGAGTAAATGGTATAAAGTAAAAAGTGAAAGTGAAAGTGCTTTTAATTAGAAATCTTGTGTTCTTTTGAGTACGTTTTGATTTATCGATAACAAAGCATCATAATCAGAGAATTTCAGCGTACTATTTTGGTGATACATTTTCAGTCATCATACAGGGATGCCACAGAAATCGCTTGCGCTTGAGTTTCACCTCAATTTCATTTCGCTGTGCCACAGATCAATTCGCAGAATAATTTCACGCGAAATAAACTAACGCTAAATCCACTGGCGTCAGATGCTGCCACCTAGTTCGATTTAGATTTTCGAAGTCAGGGAAGCGATGACACATTTTCTAGTCAGAATTCGAAGTAAGGTATTTCAAATAAAAATAAATTAAGCATTCAAAAAATAGCTCTTTTGAGGTAAATCAAGTTTTACCGAAAAAAAACCTTTAACTTATTGTGCAATTTGTGAAAATATTTGTCACGAAGAGTTGCCAGACTAATGGCAGACAGTCGCTAGAGTTGTCGAGTAACTTTTTTTTTGTCGCGCCAATTGCTTTTAAATTTTTTGTAGCTAAGCATCTTCAATTATTATATAAGTGAATTAAATTATATAAATTTAATAAGAAAAAAAAGAAAAGCTTATTGTTCTGCAATGCTAAACAAACCCTTAGCAGCCTACTTCGAAAAGGCTGGTGAAAATGCTAAAAAAAAAGTTAAATCTCTCGAGGTTCTGTGGCACCTCGGAAGTTTCCGTGCGAAAATGTTTTCTGCGGGATTCTAATTCGCTTGCAATATCTGTGGCACGCCTGATAATCACAAAATTTTGAAATCATGATTGCTCATCACTGCCGTTCAACAAAACAATCATACAAATTTAATCGATTTTCTGTCGTCGATTTGTCCTGTTGAGCCCGTTTATTTCCTCTTTAAGCATAATTATTTTCTTTAACTATACATTTATTTTTAATTCTTAAATACAATGTATCTTTAAGCATACATTTTCGTTTAGGTAATAATGTCATTCCATAAATAATGTGGGTTCAACAGCGCAAGAAATTGAGCTGAATGCTGACTGGTGAATTATCAACGTTGTCTTCGCAAATAATTTACTCGAGAAATATGACAAACACCTGCTGATTGCTTTATAGCTACCCAGTGAACTACTTGCCACCTTACTTTGCTACCATCTTTCCACTTTTTCCCACTTTCCGCCACTTTCCTTTCACCTGTTCCGTTTCGCTCGAGGTCTCGACGTGTCAGCTATTTATGAGCGCTTTTCACATTTTATTTTGCATACAGTCAAGACGCGGGCTTGGCATTTTCCTTTCCTTTCTTTACTTCTCTCTCTCTCTCTCTCTGTCTCTGTGTAGTTCTCTCTTTTTGTTGCTGCTGCTATTGTTGTTTCTGTTATTGTTCTTGTTGTTGCTGTTGACACTTTTAATGTTGATTAATGGCAGCAGAGCAAAGTATGCCATAAAACATGCCACACATATAAATGAATTGTAATGGCAACAAACTCGGGCCAATTCAAGTTGGATTCTCGTTCGAGCAAAATGGTTACTTCTTATAAGAGAGAGCAAATATTGCCTTACTTGCATGTAATGAAACACACACTCACATTCGTATCAAAATACAACTGGGTTTGCCTATCTGATTATCAGCTACATTAATCTTACTCTGTGTCTGTGAATTGATTAAACTGACAGTGAATTATGATGCGTGTGCGTTTAATCTATTCTTACGAGTAGCTATTTTGCATTCAATACGTTTAAAAGTAGCCTGATTAGGAAGATCTACACAGAAAAAAAAAATGCCATTCTAAAATCAAGTATAAAATACTGAATTTAAGCTCACATTTTTTAAGTATGTATTCAATATTAAGCTGAATAATCAAGCCTGTATCGGGATTAAAATGGAAAAATACACATTTGCTGAGCGCGAGAGGAAAATTGTCTCTCGGCCTCTCTCATTTCAACCGGTCCGGTGGCTCAATGGTTAGAGTCGCCGACTCCAGTTTGAAAAACATCTGGGTTCGATTCCTCCCGTCAATAAAAAAAGGTAAAAATACAAAAATGTTAGAAAAAAAATATCTATTAAAAAAAAAAAAATGTTGAATAAAAAACGTTTAAAAAAAAATTAAAAAAAACATTTAAAAAAAATCTTAAAAAAAAAATGTAAAAAAAAAATAAAGTTTAAATGTAAAGAAAAACATTATAGCTCATAAAATATTTTTAGCCTAAATTTAAGAATTTCAGGATTGAATTCGGGATTGAATAAATCAAGTATTTCATGCTTGGTTTAAGAAAATCCGAGATTACCCCACTTCTGACATCGTTTCGGATTGAATTCGGGCTAAATATCCCGGATTTTTTTTTTCTGTGTACACTATAGAAAGTCCAAGGCACAATTAGAAGTCGAGTCTTTGGCTATAAATTAGCAGTGGACACAAAATCTTACGACTTCACGGCGCCAAATAGGCAAACAAATAGTTGGGAGCAGTCGCTGCTCCCGGAGCCACTGCGTGCCCACCACTGATCTACACTATAGAAAGTCCAAGACGCAAATAGAAGTCAAGTCTTTGACTATAAATTATACATTACTCAATTGTAAAACAATATAATCATTTAAATTCTAGTTGCATAAATTACCGCATACATTTAGGTGCTTGCATATTTGATCACTACTAAAAACAGCCATAACTATTGCTTTATTTATCCGATCTTGATGCAATTTATTGTGTTTATTAATAATGTCGAGGATTATTTTCAAGATACAAAAAGAGTTTTCTCTACTCTTCAAATTTTAAAAACTTTGTTATGTCTGCGGGAATTAAAGGCGTCTGTCCACAGATTGAAGTGTCTCTAGTTCTAAATGTGTTAATTCTGTAAAAAACTTGTTATGCAATTTTCACAGTATTTTGCAACACTGGTCAACTGTTGTGACGAACTACACACAATGGGCTACAATTCCCAGAATATATCGTGTAAATTGTGCTTCGAGTCTGTTATTTGACTCATCCCACTCGAGAATTCTTCAGTCTCGAGCAGCTAATTACGCGATTGTCCATTTGAAACCCACACCAACGGAAGGAAGTCCAATGCTGCAAGTACTTAGTGTGCCACGCCCCTTAGAATGCTGCAATTACGCCCAGTTGAGTTGGCTAGTCGAGAAGTTCGTCGCCTGGTCTATTAGTTGAATGATTGAGCAATTGGCTGGAGGGTTGCAAAGAAGTGGCAGCTTCGATAATGCGGCACGTTGCTCGAAGCAAAAACTATTAAGCTTGCAACATTATTAAGGCAGCTAACAAGCTCTTTAATTGCACAGAGTGACAGAGAGAGGGAGAGCGAGTCACTGAGAGTGAGAGTGACAGTGAAAGAGTCTGGGCAAATTTGCTCTTTATTACCTCATTTATTTTTAAACAATTATCATAAAGCGCAACCGAATTTCAACAATATCGAAATGAAGCAGCACTTAACGTGGCAATTAAAGAGTTCTTAATGCCACAGATACTCGAACAATATGTAATCAAATTTCAGTTAATTAGCTGATGAGTGAGAGAGCGAGAGAGTGAGAGAGAGCGAGTTTGTGGTTAACTTGATTTGACTGGGTCAATTTTCCATGAGACTAATTAAAAAGTTATAGCCACTATCTGGCACGATTAGCCAAACTTGAGTGCAGCTTAACCCAGAGTGAAGTGTGGCATTATGTTCGACAGAAGTCAAGTGTAATTAAGCTAACATAAATAAGCACTTAGTTTAATATATATTGGGGGAAATAACTTAATTCATGGCTTACTTATGATCTACTTATAGAGTAGATTAATTATATCATAGCAAATAGTAATTACTGTGCAAATTATTTTAATTTGTTAAGGTTTTAATAAGGAAGAAATTGTGCATAAATTATTTCAAGTACTACTTTTGTTTTCGATTGACATTTGACCGAAATAATGAAAAGATTAAAACATTATTTGGTAGGCTGGCAATTTTATAGCTATAAGAGCTTCAATAGTTATCTCCTTTTAATAAAATGCTATGATGTTCAATTTTATTAAGTTTGGTAGAAACTCTTAAATTTGTGGATAGACGTCAATGATTCTTACAGACACTAGAGTGTTTTTAAAATTTGGACACTTTTTTATGCCTTTAAGGTAGAAACAACTTTTTGGGTAAGAAAATAAACTTTGGAATCATCAACAGACACAATGAATCGCATCAAGAACGGATAAATAAAACGATAGCTATGGCTGTTTTTAGTAGTGATCAGAAATGCGAGCACCTAAATGTATGCAGTAATTTTTACCACTAAAATTTAAATGATTATTTAACTTTTTAATTGAGTGAGGGATAATTTATAGCAGGGATTAAAACCCTAACCTAAACCATAACTGAAACCGTAACCGTAAAAAAAATTTTATTTGACCGAATACCTTAAAACCGAAACTTCACGTAAACCGAAATAACCGTTTAGTAACCGTTTCATTTATAAGGGTTAATTTCGGTTTTTCATACATGTCAAAAATAAATTTCTGATTTCCAATTATTATAATAAAAATTAAAAAAAAAGTTGAATTTTTAATTGTTATTTTAGAAATTGCCAAATAGGAGTTATGGAATATTTTTTAAATACAATTTGAAAAGCATGTCTTATTTCCATTTTTCAATTTTTAAATTAAAATAATGTTAAACGAAAAATTCTGAACTGTTTCTATTTTATCCGACTCTTAAGTGTTGTTTAGCGACTATTATTGGTACAAAATTTTGTTATTATTTTTTGTAATTGTTAGTTTTCAAGATAATTTCTTTTTAATTATGTAATTTTGCATTTCAGACCTGTAACTAGTCAGCTGTTTTTTCGGTGACCAGTTCTAGCCCTGATCTCGTCAAAGTGCTTTAACGTAGCATGCGGCATGCATTATATTATGAAACTGTAGTGTACTTGATTAATCAAAAAAATAAGTTTGATTTATATGTGAAATAAATGTGTGAATTATTCATTTTTATATTATTAATATAATTATATTTGTTGCACAATATATTTCTATATTTTCTGTGAGCTCGAAACTATACCGTTAATTTCATAAACCGAAACAGATCGAAAAACCTGGTTTGACCATTACAAAACCTTTATTCAATAGATTTTGCATGTAATCGAAAACGGCTAAATGCATACATAATCGATACCGTATCTGAAACCAATAGTGTTATCGGTTTTAATCCACGGCCATTTATAGTCAAAGTCTCAACTTCTACTTGCACATTAGCTATACATAGAAAACTTTTAGTTTATTTCTGCCAACTATCAGAATCTGCAAATATTTAAATATTTTTTAAACATTTCACGACTTTAAATACTTAAACATGTTAAATATTTGACTTACTTTTTGTGAGCTCTTAAAAAAACTTTAATCTAATTTCTAATACTTCTTAGAACCTTTTTGTGTTGTTGGAGCCTAATTAAATTATTTTCTTTTTTGAAATGAGCAAATCATACTCATATTAGCAACCTCTGAATTTAATATATAAGATTTAATGTCTTGATATTTAGTAAACAGATACTAAAGTATAAGACTTGGTTGCTCCGTCATTTGTATTTTCAATAGCTACACTTCACATTCCACTCTCCAATTTATTAGTAGTCGATATTAAATCTTTTTTTATTTCACAAATATTTAAAATGCGTGTTTCGTTTACAAATATAATGTCATTGTTTGTACACAATATTATTAATTTGTTCTAGTTTTTTTGTTTATTTTTTTTTTGCTTGTTCAACAGTTGTTGAGATGGTTATAATAAAAACAGAACTTTGGCAACATATTTGAATGACAAAACAAGTGATAAAGGCAGAAAGAGTGCTGAATTAAAACAATAAGTGAAAAAGAAAGAGGGAAAAGAGTGAGAGGTCACATAAATTGCCTTGGAAAAACTGCGACATTTTGGCGTTGGATTATTCGTATTTATATTTTGTTTTTCATTGACACATGGCTGGGAGAAATTGCCAGCAAATGGCGAATGGCAGAGGATTTAAAGGGGGGCTGAGAGGGGTTACACACACACACATACACACACGCACACACACACACATTATGAGCATTGGCATAACTACAAACAATTTATGTGCAAACAACAGTTACATCTCGTTACGTACCCAACAGTCGTAGTTCCCTTTCCGCTTTCCCTTTCCCTTTCCCTTGATTGTCCCCTGCTTTTCTCAGCTCGGTTTTCTCAGCTGCCACCATCGTTGTAATTGAATTTCACTGCATCCCACATTTTGTTTTTGCTCCTTTTATTTTCCCACGATTTACTGTATTTTGTTGTTGTTTCTTCTCGTGTTTTTTTTGTGTTTTTCCTGCTTTCGCTTTGGCGATTGCATTTTTGACAGTCAACGCGACCGAATTGTGCCACGGCTTAAATAATAAATGAAATGACTTAAAACCATATTAAAGCAACCCGTCTGTCTGTCTGTCTGTCTGATCCGCTTGGTCCCCGGCTCTTCTCAATGATTCATGGCCACGGATGAGCCTTAATTCCCATGATGTCTATGCATCCAAATGTAACCGGAAAAAAAGTGAAACTATCTCAATAAATATTTAATCATGCTCGTATTATTAGCTGGGGAATACATATTTGATGCCTGATTTTTGGGCAAATATAAACAATATTCACATATGATGTAATAAAGTATTGCGGCATATTTAATCAAGGGAATGTGGATATAAAAATAAACTATTTCTGGTATATGATACCCAATTATTTAAGTGAGTGAGTGACAGATTGACAAAGTCACTGATTAGCAATTGATTGGGGATAAAGTAGGAATAAAAAATAAATAAATCTGATTTGATCCGAATTTATCTAAGTAGCTTGGTTACTTATTTGATTAATTTATACGATTAATTCATTAATTTGTTTAAAAACATTGAAGTCGAGCATACTCGACTGTCGGAGACCTCGTATTTACTATGGAAAAGCAAACACTGCTTAAAATTTATCAAAATAAAACGCTACGAATATTAATATAGTTATGAACTAAATGTACTTTTCGCCCAACAAGGAAGCTCCTGTCGGCTACAGCCGAGTGTGCTCGACTGTAAGATACCCTGTGCGCTGGCATTCCAATAGCTTAATACTCGACTAATTGTTTGTATTACATCTGTATTTTCTAGTGAACCGAATTAAACCAAATTCAATCAAAATGTTAAAGACAATCTATGAGTTCGGTTGAGATACTAAAAACAATTGTATACTAAATCTATATTTTCTACTGATCGTTCCTATGGCAGCTATATGATATAGTGGTCCGATTTCAACCAAATTAAGTCAGGATGTATAGAGCCAACCCAAAAACATATTCTGTCGGTTTGGCTCAGATATCTTAAACAACAAAAAAGTTTTTCATACTAAGACTTGATTTTCAACAGGTCGTTCCTATGGCAGCTATATGATATAGTGGTCCGATCCAAAATCTAAAACAAACTCGATCTGCGTGCAATATAGGCGAACCTACATATCAAGTTTGGAGTCTCTAGCTCTTATAGAGATCTAGGCGATGACACAGACGGACATGGCTAAATCGACTCGGCTGTTGATGCTGATTAAGAATATATACACTTTATGAGGTCTGCTACGCCTCCTTCTGCCTGTTACGCACATTTTCTTTGTGACAAAGTTAATAGACCCTTGTACTTTTTTTAAGTACGGGGTCTAAAAATAAATATATCTGATCTGATCTGAATTTACCTTAGTAGCATGGTTACATATTTGAATAATTTACACAAGTGATTCAGTAATTTATTTAAAAGCATATGTTTTATTTATTATTTTATTTAAAAACATTTGTTTCATTTATTAACTGAATTTATTTTCTTCTCTTTCAGGTGAGTATGCCCAAAACCTAGATGATGTATGAAATAACTTCTATATGTAAGTATATAAATACTGTAAATAAAACAATTCCAATTGACATCAGACTTTTTAATATTTGGGAGTATTTTGATCTCACATTTGCCCCATTTGATATTCAATTAGAAAACTACTTTTCTTAAATATGATGAAACATTTTGCTGGCTGCCAGAGTCGACTGCCGGATATCTAGATCCACAATTGCCCCACATTTTTGCACAATTCTAAGACTGGAACTTGGAAAGGACTTTTGGTCATGGTCATTCCATTTGGTTTCGTTTCGTTTCGTTTTGTTTCGTTTGCTTCCATCCGGATTGTTCTTGCTGGCATCCGTTCTTTCTTTTCTCGTGCTGCGCCCTTTCACTTTTTTTTTTTTTTAATTTGTTAAATTGTGTCTGGTCGCAAACTTTGTGTGCACACTGAGTCAAAAACGCAGGCAGAGCCAAAGACAATGACGGACAGAGCAAGAAAGAGACTGCTAGAGAGAAAGGAGTGAGTTGAAAAAGAAAGAAAAATGTGTGATTTCAGTGCAGTCACCGTGAAACGTTTCTCATTTGTGGAATTAAATTTTGCATATGAAATCTATATGACAACGTCTTCTCTCTTTCTCTCTTTCTCTGTCACATTTTTGCTTGCCTTTTGTGCGGACTGTACCATCACATATGTGTGCGTGCGTATGCGTGTTTTTTAAGGCTCTTCCTCCGTCAGGTGTTATAATTAAAACAACTTCCTGCACGTCGGAAAAGTGCCGACATAAAAATCTTATTTCACGTGTTTGTCTCAACGCATTATTGTCCGTATAACAATGGGGGGACTCCTCGTTAAGCTTTATGACCCAAACGTACACATATACACACAGACACATACACAAACACATGTACACATCCATAAACTCGTTAAGAGAGACAGATACATACACTACTGACCAAAATAATAAGTACACTCTTTTTTTACTATAACTGTCAAGTCTTCATATTTGAAAAATAAATTTGTAGAGGTCATTTAAATTCCTTTTCCTTTTTTCCTCGATTTTTTTAGAAAAACGCTTTGATGCAGAACAATTTTTCAAACAATTCTAAGAGTGATTTTTAAAAAAAATTTTAAAAAATCTTTTCCCTAGTATTTTTTATAATTTTTTTAAAATTGCTTAAGAGCCACCTATTGTATGAAAATTTCGAATAAGTGCCTTTTAATCAATTTTCAAAAAATTATTATCAATATTATCATTTTTTTAAAAATCGAGAAAAAAATTCAAAAGTAGACATTTACATAAATTCGAAATTTTCAATGGGTACTTAATGGGTTAAGAAAAGTTTTGCATCATTCAAACGGAATTTAGATGACCTTTCCAAATATATTTTTTAAATATGAAGACTTGACTTACAAAAGATGTTATAATAAAAAAAAGAGTGTACTTATTATTTTAACCAGTAGTGTACACATACTTGTACATAAATATTTAAAGCAGTCCACATTTCGCATTCATGAACCGTTGAATTGTGATTTCAGTCACAGGTGCGCGTTTTAAATGAAATTATTGGTTTACTTATGAAGCGAAATGGTCAACAAATTGTGATTGCAGATGGCAACGGAAATGCAGCGTCGAGTGGCCATTAAATCAGACAGAATGTGCCATGCTCAGATCTCTTGAATATATGACTGCTTAAAGTGCGGAAAAAGCACAAGAATTTTTAAAGGCAGGCAACTTAATTTGCACATTTTATAAATCATTCAAAAATCTAAAAGAAATGAATAATGACTTTAATGAAAGTTCTTCAACAGTCAAAAGCTAAATGACTAATATGTCCTTGCAATATTGGAGCTTTTGCTATAGTTTATTATTTTAAAATCATTAGTACATGTCCAATATTGTTCCACTATTATTTCTGAGTTAGAGTATATGTTGGGTGATAATTTATTATTCCATAAAGCAGGGCTTAATACCGTAAAAGGTACCGGAATCGTTAAGCGAAATTTATCCTTTAAAAATTTAGTACCGGAACCGATACAGGAACTGTAATAAATTATGTATAAAGTACCGAAAACCGAAACATTTGTACCGGTACGGTTTCGGTAAATTTTTCTACACAATTTATATTGTATTCTGTTACATCTGGATGATATGTATGGATGTATGATTTGGCTTTAAATAAAAATATTTAAATACTTTAAAATTAAAGCTAGGCTTATCCTGATAATATGCATACTAACGTATTCGCATTTCTGTTAAAATATACTTGTTTTAAAGCATTTAAAAATTTTTAAATTGTATTTTTGTACCGGTACGAGCCGGTACTAATACCGAAACCGAAATCGGGACGAACCGGAACCGGAAATAAATTGGTTTTAAAAAACCCGTAGGGTTTCGGTTCAGAAAAAAAAAGTTTTCGAAAAAATATAATTATATTAAAAATATAATAATAATACTTAAAAAGGCATTACTTTCTTAATGTCTCATTCACTCATTTATCTCACATATTCTTCAGTTTGATGTAGCTTGGTAAAGTTTTGGCAATTTAAATATTTCATTTAACAAATTTATTTTATTTGAGTTCAATCATCAATATTACAAATAAAAATTAAAAATTAAACATAAGAAAATTAAGATCATAATTAAAAATTAAATATAATTTTTTTTTTTTTATGTATGAAAGTCGGTTTCGGCTTAAGGGTTTCGCTCAAATGCACATTTTTTTTTTCGCTTACGGTTTTATATTTAAATCGGGTTTTACCGGTTAAAGGTTACGGTAAATAAGGATTATAGTTTGTTGCATAACTTTACATAACTGCTAACTATAAAAATAAAATAAACTAAACGTTTTTTTTTTAATATTCTCCCCAAAAATTTGGTTCGCATTCTTCATGGCTAACAGTTTACAGAGCACTTTGTGCAGCTTTTCAACTTAATCTCTTCAATATAACTTTGGTTCTATGCTGAAGTAAACTTCGCTTTCTCTCTATCTTACACTCTCTTTTGCTCAATCTCTCAGTCTGTTGTCACTCATTAATTTATCGCAACAGAACTTCACAGGGCTATCTACCAGCATTTGTAGAACCGCAATGAAACCCGCTAAAAGTATCGACGGCACAAACAACAACCACAACAACAACAAACTATATCAAGTGGTTGAAAGAAAAAACAAAATGTGGGAAAGTTTTGCAACAAATGTCCAAAAGCCACTTAACGGCGAATTAGAGCGCAAGCATCTACAGTAACAAGCCAACAACAACAACAACAATTACAACAATAGTCATAAAAAACAACAACCTGAAGAGCAAAAGCAGCCGCAAACCAGCCATCAGAAAAGTACAGTTAACGCTAAAAGGGATACAACAAACTTTTCAAGCGACGCGACTCGGTTCAGGGCATCAATTAGAGGACTCGTCCCTCTATTCTCCATCCTCTTCCATCCTCCTGTCGGTCTCTCCTGCTTTTTTATCACCCGCCACCCGCATCATTGTTGCCACGAATTACAAATAGCAAATTACGTTTACCAACAACAGAATGTCGCACACGTTTAACACCCTGTAAATACTTTAGAAGCTAGATTATATCTGTCTTTTGTATGTACCTAAAATAATTTTTTGGGAATGAAGACAAACTTATTATGGTAAAGTGAAGCTTTTAATTTCTTGTGCTGAAAAAGTATGCTAAACATGCTAAATATAATATATAATTTTATACAAATTCAAGTGAAATTCAAAAGCGGTTTCTGTGGCACCCCTGATATATTCCGAAAACTCTATTTTTTATCGTATTCGATATCGATAGTCAATAACTAATGTGAATTACTAAAAAACAAACTTTAATGGTGGCAAATTAATAAAATCAGTTTATCAGACGGCCATTAGTAAGTAACAGGAATATAAAAAATGCATCGAATAATCGACAACTCGATGTTTGCGGAAGTGATTTTCAAGTACTTTAACTCGATATATTTATTGACGATGTATCGATAACTCTATTTTTGTTGCTGACGAATTTAACATATCCATTTAAGACTCGATCCATAACCCAGTGAGTGAGACAATCATTCACTCAATCAATCAGTCAGTCATTCGGTCAGTCAAGTAAAAATCCGTTAGTAAATCTGATTGTCAATCTGTCAGTCAATCAGTACATTCTATAAGTACATTTGGTCTGCTCATTCAATCAGTAGTAATAATAAGTCAGTCAATCAGTCGCTCAATCAGTCTGGCAGTCAAGCCATCATTCAAACTTGATCCATAAATTGGATCTACATCACAAACATCAAGTCAGTCGGTTAGTCAGTCATTCACTTAATCAATCAATCAGTCAGTCTTTTGGTCAGTCAAGTAAAAATCCTTTAGTAAATCTGATTGTCAATCTGTCAATCATTCAGTTAGACACTCAATGGGTAAATCTGGTCATTCAATCAGTAGTAGTCAGTCAATCAGTCGGTCAATCAATCATTCAAACTTGATCCATAATTTGGGCTTACATCACAAACATCAAGTCATTCATTCAGTCAGTCAATCACTTAATCAATCAGTCAATCATTTGGTCAGTCAATTAAAAATCCGTTAGTAAATATATTTGTCAATCTGTCAGTATATCAGTAAGTCGTTCTTTAAGTAAATGTGGTCTGGTCATTCAGTCAAGCAATCATTCATAAAGTAAGTCAAACAGTAGATCAGTCAGTTAATCAATCAGTAAATCATTCCTTTTGCCCATATTCCCATATTCTAAATTAACATCTTTAAATATTTTTCGGTAAAATGTTCGAGAATGTACCCATTTTGTATATTATGCCATAAATATCCTTTTTGAAGCTGTAATTTACTACGTAGTTTAGAATTAAAGATAGCACGATTTATGGCTCTTGTTTCCTGTTGACAAACGAGTTGCAACCACAACTTATGTGGCATATTCAACCATGGGACACAGTTTCGCACAATATTCAAACATTCACTTGGTGGTCACTGAATCAACTGAATCAACTGTCTGTCAACCATTTGGTTCACTTTTGGCTCTTTTCGTCCTTCAGTCTGGCACATTTTTCGGCCTGTCACGCAAATTAAACGCTGTTGCCTATTTATTTTTCGAGTAATTTGCAAGCCAAATGAAAATTGTTGTCAATCTTTGTTACTCTTATTGCTGCTGTTGTTGCTGTTGTTGTTGTTTCCTGATCTCATCATTTAATTTGCTGGCTTTTGTCGTTGTTGGTTTGCAAATTGCTTTCGCAACGAACAATTCCTACCCATCAGTCAGTTCCTTGAGTCCTTTCAGTCCTTTAACTCTATCAGCGCAACATTCTGATTGTCATGCAATTTATCAGAAAGACGCGCAAAGTTTTCTTCATTAACAAAACGCATTGTGCGAGTTTTACGTGTATCCCAAACAATTTGTGGGAGTCTAAGAAGGCGCCAGGTGGAGGTCACTTCTGGGTAGGACTGCAAGTAATTAGATATGTAAATAAGTGTGAGCAAGTTCTCTGGTCAAGTCTGTGGTTAGGCAGCTGTCATAAGGCTTGCCCTTCAGGCCTCATTAAACTCAGCTAAAACTATCAATCATACTCGTTCTTCTCGCTCCCTTGCTCAGCAATTTTCCACTTCAATTAATCAACTGAAAGTCGAGACAAAAGAAAAATGCTTAGCCTACATTTTGGCCAGGCTAAGTAAACAACTGAACTGTGTCTGTGTGTCTGTATTTGTGTGTGTGCGTGACAAAAGAACAAAGCCGATTTCGGGTTGGTTGCCTCCAATAAAAACAATCGAACTTTGCCAACTTCAACCACCATAAGGTACAGCAAAAGTTAAGCTATGGTCAAGTTTATTGTAGTTAAAGATTTTTTATTGAAAACATTTCGTAACAAAATCTGTTAATTTTAACACTTGAATTGCAGCTTGGGTGCCACAGAAATCGCTTTCGCTTGAATTTCCCTTGGATTTTTATGAAATTCTGCAATTCAAGTGCTGAAATTAACAGATTTTTTAAGAAATATTTTTAAAACCAAATCTTTAACTACAATAAACTTGACTAAAGCTTAACTTTTGCTGTACCTCATGGAAAAGCGATTTCTGTGGCACCCCTGAAAAACAATTTTCGGAATATTGTAGCTTAGATAAAACAGGATTTGAGTTAAGTTGAAGAAATTAAAGCTATGAAAAGTTATATTATCAGGGATGCCACAGAAATCGCTATCGCTTGAATTTCACCTAAATTTTATTTCGCTGCGCCACAGGTCAATTCGCAGAATAATTTTACGCGAAATAAACTAGCGCTACCTACCACCTAGTTCGATTTAGTTTTTCGAAGTCAGGGGCAGCGATGCCACATTTTCTAGTCAGAATTCGAAGTAATGTATTTCAAATATATATATGGAACCACTTCTGTTTTCTTTAAATTAAGCATTCAAAAAATAGCTCTTTTGAGGTAAATCAAGTGTTACCGAAAAAAACCTTTAACTTATTGTGCAATTTGTGAAAACATTTGTCACGAAGAGTTGCCAGACTAATGGCAGACAGTCGCTAGAGTCGTCGAGTAACTTTTATTTTATCGCGCCAATTACTTTTAAATTTTTTGTAGCTAAACAAAGCCAATTATTATATAAATTAATTAAACTATATAAATTAAATAAGAATAGCATTAAAAACTTATTGTTCTGAAATGAAAAACCTAAAAAAGTTGCTAAACAAACCCTTGGGTAATTTAATCTGAGGTGTCAACCCTTAGCAGCCTACTTCGAAAAGGTTGGTGAAAATGCTAAAAAAGATAAAAATCTCTCGAGGTTCTGTGGCACCTCGGAAATTTCCGTGCGGAATTCGAATTCGCTTGCAATTTCTGTGGCATCCCTGTATAACTATTCAATGAATATTAAATGTAATAAGAGCTCAAATAATCAAAAACTCGATTTTAAAAGCAGCGATTTTTAAATACTTTGACTCGACAATTCTTTTTAATATTTATTTTACTATATATCAGCAACTTAATTTTTGTTTTGACGATATTTCGATCTAAAATTTGATCCATAATTTGGAAATACATCACTAATTAAGAGATCATTTATTAATAAAGAGTTCATTCGTTTATGTATTCCATTTTTAATTTAATATTTAAAATATTTTGTCATAAGAAATCGTCAAATACATACAATATGAGATACTTTTCGATAAGATGAAATCGGCTAACAGCACAAACTGGAATCATTATTTTCAGTTTGTGGCAATGCCGCATGTCGCTTTATAATGATATTTTGTTAACATCACGCATACGCCACATGTGCCAGCACACGAAGTGAAGCAAAAAGCAAGATTGAAAGATACTTTTAGTTGTCAAATATGCAAATTCACAAATACGAAAACCTTGGCTTGACATCAACATTGGCTTTACTTGTGCTGCATAGAAGTTCAGAACCGAGTTCGACTTTTTGATAGAAGGAAATTTGCAATTTCTGGCATTAAATTTCCGCTTTGCATTCGCCAAGCAATATGCATTGGGAAAATAGTCGACGACTGATATCTCAATACATGTATATGTGTATATAGCATATGTATGAGACTCAGGTCTGCCAACTGCCACCTGTAATTATCGAACGGTGTCTAGAAATTAAGTACTTAAGCTCCTCTTCCTCCTCCTGCTCCATCTGCATATCCTCGAGCATTGAAATCCTTCCTGCGTACTCGGCATACGCAATTTTAGGAATTAAGCAAACAGCGCTGAAATATATGCTAAGCTTTTCCTCCCCTTCACCTCCCCCTTGACAGCTTGTGCGTTTCCCCCCAGTTGAGTATACACCTATCATTATATTTTAATCATATTTATAATTGAATTTCGCTTGTAACTCGTAAAAGAAGCTTATATTGTGTTAATTTCAATCAGATTTAATGCCGATAACTAAATTTATTTTAATGAAAGATATCAATTTCATAATATTAAATATTTACAATTCTTTAGGAGGAAATACATGAAAAATTATACAGAATATTTCAGAAAATCTCTAAATCAGGGATTAAAACCGTAACCTTTAACCGGTATAAACTGACTAAAATTTAAAACCGTAACCGAAAAAAAAATGTTTATTTAACCGAAAGCTTAAAACCGAAACTCTGTTAACCGAAATAACCGATTAGTAAGCGTTTCAATATATAATAAATAATATATAATAATAATAAAAATAATAATATAAAAATATATAATAAAAATTTAAAAAAAGTTTTAATTTTGTTATTTTAAAAATTGAAAATAAGAGCTATGGTGTAACTTTTAAATACAATTTTAAAAGCAGTTTTTATTTTCAATTTTTGTTATGAAAATTTAAAAAATCCAGTTGAAAATTAATAAAAGGGAAAAATTATGAACTGTTTCGATTTTTTCCAACTCATAATTAATATAATATTATTTTTCAAAGAAATTTTTTTTAACCGAACCGAAACCATACTGGTTTTTTTTAAAACTGAAACATGCAAAAACCGGTTCACCGTTACGAGACCTTTGTTCAAAGATTTTGCGTAACCGGTAACCGAAAACCTTAATGCGAATATAACCGAAACCGTAACTGAAACCGATATTCGTTTCGGTTTTAATACCTGAATAAAAGACATGACAGGATATTTCAGGAAATATCAATGCCAAGGAAGGAAAATAAATGTTTTATTTGTAAGCGCCTTTTAATCATTTGAAATTTAAACAATTAAATTAATAATCAACCTTTTTAAAGTGCTTGGCAAATGCCCAAAAAACTCACATAAAGCTGACGAATTATGTGATTTTTTTTGGATAAAACTAGGCCAATAATTAAAACATAAATTGACTACATTTTTATCTCGATTTCACACAATTCTGTTAGTTTTTAGGACAACCTTTCGTGGACCTGCCACAACTTTTGAAAACTCATTTGGCCTTTTTCAACAAGGTTCTCCATTGCACGATTCAAACTCAAACTGAAACAGAAAACTGGAAACTGTTCACTTTGCACATGTTATTCTGGCAGGCACTGTACTTGTCACAGGTCATTTGACTTGCAACTTTGAAATGGCAACGGCGAGAAAAATATAGAAAATAGTATTTCTATGGCTGAGAACCTGAGGCAAACTTTGACAAACACTTGAAAATAACTAGACGACGAAGAGGAGGAGGAAAACTGGGGAAAGGTTCTGTTGATAATGATGATGAGGAGGAGGAGGAGGAGAAGACGAAGGAGCAGAAACAGAAGGTGGAGGAAAACTCGGCTCAAGTGTTTTTTGCACAATTTCTTTTCAATTCAACAAAAGTGGACCATAAGGCCTTCAAAACATTTCTAGTGCAGTTACCTCTACCCTTTCCCCTCCTCCCTCCCTCGTCTCGCTTTCCTTTTTAGTGGCCACATTCCCCCTACCCGCCGCTTTGGCATTACCCCCAAAAGACAGTTGTCGTCTCTCTTTACCATGCTAAACATTCATTCATTTTTTGTGTCGCTTTTTGTTTCAGGATTTTCGTTGTCGTTTTTGTATGCATAGAACTAAGAAGAACTTACGGCTTTTGGCCGTCCATGCACCGACCTGGCCGGGATTGTCTTTCAACCTGATTTGTTATTCATGAAAAGGCAAAAAAAAGTGCCAGATCTCTTTCCTTTCTATCTCCATCCCTATCGAGTGCCCAGAAAAGTGGTTAAGAAAATGTGAAGCACTCTTGTGCGCCAGATTGTGGCAAGTCTATGGCTCTGGTGCATAATAAAGCTGCTTTCGGTTTTCGCCTTTTGCATTGAGTGGGTCAGCAGGTGATCTGAACTATTTCAGGCCTTTATCCTTGCTCTTTTTTGCCAACCCACATGAAAGTTGCCCCCCTTTACCCTAGTTTGGGGAACGATTAACGTTCGTGATTTGGGTTTCGTTATGTCTTTAATGCTCACAGATGCAACATTGGCTCAGCTCGGCAGATTGCTCACTGATTCCCCAATTCGAAGGCAAACAAAATCAGGAAGCTGACGTAAATACCCTGCAGTATTAGCAAATACTCGTAGGTTGATACTACAAAGTATTCGGCTTAGAAACGATTATATTTCTGTCTCATCTTCTGCTTCATTTTGTAAATTTCTATTTTTTACTATCGATAATTATTTTATTTTAACTTCATTTTAGAACAGAGCAAAAGGTATAATAAAATAGGAATCCTTTATTAAATTATTTAAAAAGTATGGAATCTACTTATTGGATAACTTTGAGGGCCAGAATAATGTGGGAAAATGGGAAAGAAATTGACATAGCAAAATATTTACATGTATTGAATATCTTAATTATTTATATTTTATATTTAATTATGTATCTGTATTTTAATTTAAGCTTGATTTTCAAAAATGTGCAAAAATAATAATAAAATATTTATCTTTAACTAGATTCTTTAAGAAGTTTGTTCTTTTTACTTAATAATTTTATAAGCTTCAGAGCTTAGAAAATAAAATAATTTTTTTTTGTTTAAAACAGGGACCGTAACACGTATAATTTTTTTTTAAATTAAAAAATAAAAGTTATTTGCTGATTTTATAAAAGAAATTATTTTTAATTATTAAAATTAATTTATATGATAAAAATCAAAAATAATTATTATTTTAAATTTTTATAATAAAAATTGGAAATAAGAGTTCGAGTTAAATTATTATATAAAAATTGAAAAATAATAATTATTTTTGATTTTTAACATATAAATTAATATTAATAATTAAAAATAATTTCTTTTATAAAAATTGCAAATAAAAATTTATCCTGTTTTAGAATTTGGCGTTCAAGAATATCATATGTCTGTGTTTTCCCATTCTTCTGGGACGCGTTTTTGTGCTTCAATTTTTTTGAAACTCAAAACTATTATTTGCAGTCCCTGGTTTAAAATTTGACTTCTAAAAGTTAAATGTACATTCTCTTAACAGGGCATTTCCAAGTACATCAGTGCCCTTATCTCTCGCTTGATTTAGCTTGCATTTTGCCATTCAGTGCACGGTTCGCGTAAAACCTTCTTTGGATTTCTGATTACGGCGCACAAATCAGTCTCAGTCTCGGTCGCAGTTGCAGTTTCAGTCTCTCGTTGCCTTTCCGGATTTTGTTTGTGCAACGTGCAACGTTCAGTGCCATGCTAAGAAAACTTAAATGCGACATTTGTGGTGCACGCAAGAATCAACAATGGTGTCTTTGAAAGTTAAGCAATAATTTGTCAAGAATTCCCAAACAGCTGAGCAAATTTGAGAAGAGTAAGTTAAAACAAAGTCTTAGAGCGGTAAAAGTATGATTTCTAGACCCTTGAAACTTTATGCCTGAGGGTGGAAAATGTGTTTAAATTTATTATTGCTTAGTTTTCTTTTTAATATTTAGCAGTAGCTGAGTAATGGGAAATATTGGAAAAATTAGAGAAATACAGTTGAACTTCCATAACTCGAACATCATCTTACAATGACTGGCAGTAAAAATTAATAAACTAAAGAGAAATAAATAAGTCGAATATCTCCATAGCTCGAACCTTTTCTTCGGATAATGGTGATTCGAGTTGGGAAAGTTCGAAAAAAAAAAAATTATGGATATTTGCATATTCTTATAGGGATAATATAGGGAAATTCTGATAGCACCATAATTCGTTTCGTTGAAAATAGAGTTGAAAAAGATGCGCATATTTTAATTCTTTTTTGCATATATGCATGAAATGCATATTCATAATATATGCAAAGAATATGAAAAATATACATAGTCTGGGGTGCCACAGAAATCTCTTTCACCTGAAAAATGACGTAAATTTCATACAAATGTACGTCAAATTCAGGTGAAAGAGATTTCTGTGGCACCCCAGAGTATATGCAAAACATTCAAAAAAATGTATATTTAACATATCAAATAATAAAAAAAATCGATTCATAGGGTGGAATAAATATGAAAATTTTATTAAATGTATTAAAAGTAAAAATAATGAGAAAAACAAAAAAAAATTGGTTTACTAATCTTGGAATCTTTAGAAATCTTTCGATTGCATATGTTTTGCATATTTTGTATATTTTGCGTATTTTTTGCATATTTTTCATATATTATGCATATTTTTACCATATTTTTTTTGCATATAATTTGCATATTTTCGATATGCATTAAAAATTATTATTTTTTTTTAAATTATAAAATACCTAAATACAAATTTTGGTACCAATCTGATGGAATATATAAAGTATGCCAAATCCGAGGCCATTGATCAACATGATATTTTGGAAATTTTTACCCCATAAGTGGAAAATATGTAGAAACTGTTATGTTTTCTTTTTCATTAAAAAATCCGTTAAAAAACTCATATTCATTTCCATACGCATAAAATTATGCGACACATAAGTATTTCAGCTATAATACTCTGGAAAATTAGTACTTGGATGGAATATGATGAAAGTTGTTAAGTTAATTTTGCATAAAAAGTAATAGACATTTTTTAAATTACTCGCACCGTGGGCCACACCGGTTTAAGCCAGCTAAGTAGTTACCATTATTATACAGCTCAATTTTCATAATGCTGCCTTCAAAATGTGCCCTTCACCTCTTGAATATGACGCTATTTTTAATGCAACACCGCAACATGTCCACAACATTTCCACACATTTCACTGACTTATGACTTAAGGGGCATCTGCGGGCACTTGAAGCTAATGAAATGCATCACATGTTGAATCTACATGGGAATTTGCATATTTTGTGCAATTTGTGTATTTACAACACGCGATAAGCTAAAGCAATTTTATGCATATTTATACCCTGTGCAAGCTAAATAGATAGGAGTATATATGCTGCGCATTAAGTAAGTACAGGTGAGGGTTATTTTTTAAACATTGCGAGTGTCTTTCTAGTCAGTCGTGTTGTCAATTTGGGCAACACCTGAGCTGAGGCAAGCGCTGTTTATATGTAATTACCTGACACACACACACACACACACATGTCCTTACACACATTCATATATCTATTTAAATTTCGCATATTTTGCATGCAAACAAAGCGCTTCAACTTGGCGGGTTTGCTGGAGGGGCTTTTAACTGGGCTTTAAGTGCCACTGCCTGTTTTCTTCTTCTCTCTGGTGTTGTTGCTGCTGTTGTTGTTGTTGTTGAAAGTATGTTAAATTTAGCTGAGGCTGTGAAGGCCGAACAACACAACAGGGCACACTACAGTTGTGAAATGAGCTCGAAATTTGCTTATGACGAAGGTCGTCTGAGGCCAACGCACAAAAGCATGCTATAGATTTACAGTTTACAGTGCGCATAAGAGAAGGCAACACTTTTTGCTCGCACGCCATTGTGGAAACGTTTGCTATGTTATTGGATTTAATAAATAACTCAGGATTTAATTTAAAATTGCTATACATACGTCTGTAAATTTAACAGAGTCGTATAGAAATAGAATTCAGTTCAAAGAAATGTATAAAGTGCCCATAGTACATGTTGGGGGGTGGGCGACAGTAATTATGCGTAAACAAATAAAATATGCATGAAAACAAATTTATAAGCAATATGACGAACAGTATGCGGGAGAGAGAATGGGACAGAAAATGAGATAATAGGAAATGAAAGTATAGAGGAAGTAAAACACACATATATACACATAATCACACAATCACACGTTTTTATATACAAAGTTGCGATTTGACATGTAGTTGTCGCATTTTGTTTACACAAACTGAATATGAAATTTATGTCCTGATATGTAGGGTATTGGGGAATCGGGGAGAGAGAAGTTAAACAAGTTTCTGTTAAGCTGCTTGTGGATTATATAGAACCGAACGATGTAAGTTCTTCTTATTGTACTCGATAGATGCCTAGAATGTTGACGCCATCGATAAATAATGCTTTTTATAGCATGCTTGCAGGTGCTTACATTATGTGTGTGTGTGTGAGTGTTATGTGTGTGTGCGGGTTGTTGTCATAAATCAACATTTAAATCGTGTTCAGGTTTCTCGTATCAGACATAGACAAAGACGAATGCTACATAGACATTTCTGATGGGAAAAAGGTAAATGAATCTCTGAATACGCGTATCCTACATTTGAGGGTTGTTTTGTTGTAGAGTTGACAGGTGCGCACACATTTAATTAATAGTTCACAAACATATTTCTTGATTCCTCTTTCATTTTTGGGCAAACTGTGATTAAAAATTCTGTAATTTATGAGCATTTATCTATTAAATAACATAATTTCCTCAGCTCAGACATTTTCTTTGGTTTCCCTCAATGCAAAACTGAAAACAAAGTGAACCGAAACCAGGGACTGCAAATAAGAGCTATGAATGCTAATTTCAACTAAACAAAATCAATGTGAAGGAAATATGCTACAGTAAAATGGTGTACTCCAAAATTCCTTTTTCTGTCGGAACTATCGATATCAGCCAAAAGCTTCTATTTTCAATTTGTAAGATATAAATCAAATTTAGTTCTTATTTTTAATTCTTATTTAAAATGTCAAAAATAATCGTTAAAATTCACTTTTTTAATTAAAGTTGAGAAATAAAAATTGTTTCTATTTTTTTAATAAAAATAAAAAATAAGAGTTATTTTACATTTTTATTTTAAAAGTTACAAAACAGAGTTATTCCTAAACTTTTATTTTAAAAATCAATAAATAAAAGTTAAAGTGATGCAATTTTTTGGTATTGTTATGATTTTAAGTATATTTTTGGTATTTTTTGTATCAATTGGTATTTTGTTTGCCAATAATTACTTCACACATATATTACTGCAACAAAATATAGAAAAAAAAATGAAATATAATAGAAAAAGTAGGATACTTAATTTCGTCCTTTAAGGACATGGTATGCATCATATGAAGGGTCTCGAATCATAGATTAAGAGTATTTTTTGTAATACACAACTTGGTTCAAAAGATATTTAACTAAACTTGTTTAACTTATTTTTTGATTTTTAAAATAAAAGTTACGGAATAAATTTTTTTTGCAACTTTAAAAATAATTATCAAAAAAACCTCTTATTTTCTATTTTTATTGAAAAAATCAGAATTAATTAATTTTAATTAGAAAGTGAATTTCACGATTAATTTTTACATTTTAAATAAGAATTAAAAATATTTGTTAATTCGTAACTTTAACATAAATATTTGAAAATAATTGTTAATTTGCTATTTTTATTTAAAAACTTTTAAAAAGTAAACAAATCTTTAGTGATGTAAAAAACTAAGCAGATTTATTTTATTTTTGTATTTGAGTTGATTAGACCGCATTCAAAATATGTGTTGACTGCTAATCGCCACCTTTTAAAGGTAATTAAGCAAATTTCCCTTGAAGCTCCTATAGCGTAAGTAACCTCTGCTTATTTCTCATTAGATTTGTATCACAATTAAATAACTTTATGCACAGCTCTCATTTGCGCATATTTTATTAGGTCAGTCAAATCCATTGCCCACTCAGTATCCCATTTCCCCACACAGTGTGCTTAGCCCATTTTAACTAATGAATTGCCTAGCGCTAAAAGCAAAATGTTGTCAGTGGCCAGGAAATATACGCAAACTGGCAAACTGCCTTTCAACCATTGACAATTTCACATAATTCTGCTCTCGTTTCAACGGAAGTGCTGTTAATTTGCACACAGCAGGGCAAAACTATGACTAAAGATTCCTGGGCGAACAGTTCTCTATGAAATGTAAATGAAATGGGCACACATTAATTAAAGGATGTCGACTTAGTTTGCAATACGTGTTTCAGAATGTTCTTGAGCGTATCTACAATTTGTTGCAGCTGCTGCTTGAAATGCTATAAAGTTTATTTTTATATTGTAGGTTGCGCTCACAACGCACAGTGGGGCCAGTGGTTGCTCATTTTACTTTGCAAAAATCGTAACTTTTGAACCAAATGAGATAATCGAATTAAGTGGCATATGGTAGATAACTCTTCAACCTATGAAACAAGTGTTTAAGACAAGTGTCACGCCCCCTTAATGCTTACTTATGGGCTATCAAAGTTGAAATATGTGAAAAAAATAAATTTGGGTCACCTAAAAAATATTTTTTAAAATTTTAGATTTTTGGTGTTTTATTTCTGAGGTTTTTATATTTAAAAATTACTTTCAAAAAAGTAAAAATTAAAATAATTTTTTGAAAAACTTTTATTTTTCGGTGTGAATTCTCAGAATTTAATTTATTTACCGATTTTATCCAATCTGACATATTTAGGCCTGTTCCGGTTTTCACTTGTATTTTGCGAATTTCAATCCGCAAGATTTGACCGAATTTCCCTTAAAATTCCTTTACATTTCCGGCGAATTACCCTTCGAACTTCCCTCCCACATTGTGTTGAGTAATTTTAAGCAGAACAGTGCTGGAAAATGTTCTGAGTGAATCAGACATTTGAGTCAAAAGAATTTTCGCCTGTCAAAATGTGTAATTAGACCGTCATTTATTTATTTAATAATAAGTTAAAGCATTTTTCAAATGTAAAACCTACTTTCTTTATAACTTTTCTATTTTTGAAAGTGCGTGTTGATTTCAGTGTTGAGAAATGTATATTTTTAAATTACTTTTTGTTTATCTGATGATGTTGCATTATTCCTAAAACATTGGATTATTTTATAAATATTTCGTTTTTACTTTGATTTTATGCTAACCATACCAAAATCATCGATTTATCCCTTCCGAATTCAAACTCACTCAAACTCAATGACAAGTGAATTCAATCCGCAAAATCTTGCCGAAAGTGAAAACCGGAACAGGCCTGATTATAAAAATCCACTGTGCAACCTCTTTGTCCTTGTATTCCATCAACTTTTTGTCGTTGTGCTTATTAAAAGCGTCTTACAGTTATGGCCAAAGTTTTCGACAAGTAATTTGGAGTACAGCTGCTGCCGATGATGACATCATCAGCTCAGCTTAACTTAACTGAAGTCAGCATCGTCATCTGCTGCTGTGTACAATAAACGCAACTCAAGTTGACTCAAAATCTCTTTTAACCCTTGGCACAAATCTGCCAGGAATTCTTTTGCTGACAGCTCGAATACCTGAATGCCAAAACCATTTTAAAGCGTCGAGCAAACTCTGAAGATTTTGGCACAGCCCAAAAGTGGGCTATAAATTTAAAACACAATGAGACGAAATAAGCATTGGGAAATGGGAATAGAAATGGGAATGGAAATGGCACAACTCGTGCAAATTGTAAATGTAAATTCTCATCTTAAGCCAAACACTTTAACTGTGCTTTCCCCCATTTTGTTTTTCCGCTCCTTGCTCTAACTAAGCTACTTAGAGAGCTGAAAACCTTTTTTTGGACATTTCTTGCTAATGCGCTCATTATAAATACATGATAAGCAACGTTTGCCCAAAGCTTTGCCCACAAAATGAAATGTCATACATAGGGCCTATGAAAATGTACTTTTTACACACTTTCCACCGTTCTCCGCAGCAAGAACGTCATCATAACAACTCTGTTGACTGGCAAAGCCGTAGCCTTGACTGTCGAACCCAGACCCAAATCCAAAAGGAAACAAAAATAAATGAAAACGAAAACAAAAACAAAACCTAAACCAAACCTCAGAGCAAAACCCTTGGCCTTTTGTTTAAGGGCTAAAATACTTTCGCTGTCGTTTTCCTTTCGCTTTTCACTGTCTGCGCATTGTGGATTTCGTGGTATGTGCTTTTTTGGGGTCCTGGCTGTAGGCTTTTCCGGGAAAACCGCAGAGTCATAAGCCCATTAGCCTCGCTGGGCATTGTTTTATGTATCTACCAAACAGTCTATCATACCCTGTCCCCGGTTTGGTCCCCGTCTAACGTGACGTTGCCGTTTGCTCTGTTGATGCGGAAAATGAGCAAGGAAATAGAGACGCCTACATTGAGACACAATACACACACACACACTCACATGCTCACACACAAACACACACAGGTAACAAGGACAACATAGTCGACAAGGTCTTGTTAGTTAAATTATGCATAAATGCGGCTAAAGATGGGCAGATGGGCAAATGGGCGTGGCCTGTCTCACACACCTGGCAAACACAATAGTTTGCCACATACATGTCGATGTTATAAACGACATTGCGTATACGACGCGTGTGTGAGTGTCAATTTCAAAAGAGAAATTCGGCCACTGAGACAAGACTAATAACTAATGAGAGGCACAGAAAATATGTAGGTAATAAATAAATACATAAATATGAAGTGAATCATAAATAATAAATGCAATAATAATAAGTTAATTAATAAAAAAGATTTGTGAATTTTTGTTTTATATAAAAAATTAAATTCCTTTTTTGTTTTTTGCCTAACATTTTAAAGTTAATACTTGTTAATAAGTAAAAATGCCAATTACCACAAAATCAATAGCTGAAATATTAAGAAGATTATTTAATACCTGTTTAAAAATTTTTCTAATAATCTGAATATCGATTTATCAATATCATTTATTATTAAAGACTTATTTAATTAAAAATTAAATTTAATCTTTTTTTTATGAATATAATAAAAATCAATGCAAATAATTATTTGTAATTTTTATTTTTTATTCAAAAATAATTATTAAGTATGATATATAAAATAAAAAATCTTTAAGTAATTATTAAAAGTAATATTTTTTCCTCATAATAGTTTTGGTACCTGCTTTTATTTACTTCGAAGATACTCATACATATATTCTCTTAATATTTTTATAGCAAACTTGTGTGTCTATCAATTTTCAGAATTCGCCATGTTAAATATAACGCATACGTCGCGTGATACATAACAAAATGTAGACAAAAGAAAAGGCATTGCCGAGAAAATGCAAAGAAAATAATTCACGCAACAAATTGAAATGCAAAGCGTGTGCCACAGACAGTCTGTATTTTTATCTGTTCCACTTTACTCTGCTTGTTCTCTTTCTCCCTCTCCTTCTCTCAATAAATAATTTCTTGCGAATTTTCCAAAATAAAAAACGTGCAATGAAAATGTGCAGAAATGAAGGAAAACAAATGGGCAAACGGATAGAGAGACAGACAAAAAGAAAAGAAAAGGAAAAGAGATACAAATGCAAACGACAGGGCGCCCCTATTTTTATGCTACCAAAGGATAAGTGTATTGCAACAACAACAACAACAACTAATGTATATGCAGATGATTTCAAAAAATATATATACGGGTTGAAGGGTGAATCGGGAAATGTTGAAGAAGAGGAGGAAGTGTTTCTGACAGTATCTTTTAGTTTCTTGAGCGCGTGTAAAGCGTTGAACATTTTTAATGTCCATCTGCGTGCAGATTAGCATAAAAACTGCTGACTTTCCTCCCTGCTGACCTGATCCCTGCTTCTATATATATACATATATGTATATATATATTTTATGGCACTTCCCTGCTGTTCAAATGGTTGGCGTGTGCGATGTCGCTGTACGTCTGCTTGACTTTAAGTACTCCCACATAGCCATCATGCAATTCACAAAATAGCTTGATTTTTGTTGTACTCGCAGCAGTTTGAAGAGCTTACAAGTTTTACGATCCTTAAAGTTTAGTTAGCCCCGTTGCTCTCGGATTAGGCGAGGTGTGAGTTGTGCTTAAAGCAGCTTATGCATCCTGTCGCAGGATTCTTTTTATACATTTATGATTGAATTTATCAATTTTTATAGTCATTAAAGTTGATTTGCTGAATCAGAAAATTCTGCTTAAGTATCAGTTTTATTCACTAATGAATGAGTAATTAATGGACGTTAATATTATTATCAGCTTGTGTGGAGTTTGTAATTGCAGAAAATTAAATTTTGATAAATTTCACATTTTAATACATTTTTTAGTCATAAAAGTTGAATTGCTGAATCACACAATTTTGCAAAAATTACCATCTTTTTCACTAATTAAAGAGTAATTGATTGACGATAGTATTATTATCAGATGTGTGGAGTTTTAATTTGCAGATAAAATAGAAGAGATTTTAACAATTTATTTTCACCCAGAAGAGATGAGCTATAATAGAAATGAAGTATTATTTTTTTTCTTAATTTTAAATACATTATACTTACATAGTGACATGCTCACTTTCAGGATATTTCATTTCTCTCCTAAACAAATAAAACTTTTCTTTACCAATCTATATATTATATACACTTGCCAGAAAAACTATGCGTACACACTTTTTTTTTTAACTTTAACAGCTATTATAAGTCAAGTCATCATAGTAAAAAAATATATTTAGAAAGGTCGTTTAAATTCCGTTTGAATGATGCAAAAATTTCCTTAACCCATTGAAAAATTTGAATTTTTTGTGATTTTTATTCACGATTTTTTAAAAACAAATATTTTGATGCAAAAAAAATCTTGAAACAATTCTAAAAGTAACTACAATAAAAATTTCAAAAATATTTTTGCTAGTATTTTTTAAGATTTTTTGAAAATTGCTAAAAAGCTATATTTTGTGTGAAAAGTTGGAAAAATGGTTTAAAATAGTCATTTTTAGGATTTTCAAAAAATTATACAAAATACCAGCAAAATTTATTTTTAGAATTTTGCAAAATGCGACCTGTTAGTGGGTCTTATTTGGGGTCAAAGTTCAGGGAATAGCTTAGTATGGAAAACTTTTTTGTTTTTTAAGATTTCTCAACCAAACTCACAGATTGTATGTCTCTTAGATCCTGACCAAATTTGATCAAAGTCGGACTACCATATCGTATAGCTGTCATAGGAACAATCGGATGAAAGCAACCTTTAGTGTAAAAAAAATTTTGTTTCTTGTTCGTGTAACAAATTCGAACTAAATGGCTCATTTAATTTATGACTCTGGAAAATTTAAATATTAGCAGCAGTGAATGAAGTGTTATTAAGAGACCTGTAAATACACAGTGTATAAAGCACCCAGAGCTGGGCAAAAAAAGGTTAAATGGTTAAGTGAAATGTAACAGACAGAACGAGGCATGGCGACCCCATTAAGAATTTTATTTAATAAGTATTTTATATAATAAGTAGCATAAGAATATATTTCATTTTTATAATCAACTAATTCGATTTGATATGTTCTCTTTTTTCAATATTCACAGAATGCGCTCCTTTATTGAGGAGAACGAGAAGAATGATCCGTTGATTAATGCGCCGGATAAAAAGAACAATCCGTGGGCTGAAAAAGGCAAATGTATCATCATGTAATATTATCGTAAACCACAGAAATACCGCAATGATGAGCATCCAACCATCAACAACAACAATATTAATACAAATACAAATACAACAGCAGCAGCAACAACAACAACAACAGCTAATAATTACAAATATTTAGAGAACAATAGATGTAGCAGCCATGTCTCCAATTATAATTCCAATTTGAATTCCAATTCGAATCTGAGCTCGAACTACGCTTCCCTCAATCATGAGCTGCAACAGGAACAACAGCAGCATTATAACAACAATTACTACTATTATTACAACTACAATTTGAGCTATGCCCCTCCGCCGGCAGCGCCACACGAATGTCTGCTGGGTGGTCCCAAGAGTCGCCTCCAGCAGCTGAAGCGTCGCACGCGCCGCGAGCTGCAGCAGTGGCCACTGCTGATGCAGCTGGTCGTGCTGATTCTCTGGCTGCACGGCAAGTTCTGGCAGATCGTAAGGGAGCATCTCCAGATGCATCGAAGACGCTGGCATTGAGATCCACAATGGGGCAGTAAGATCCTAAGCTTAAGTTGACACATTCTTAATTCAAATTTAAACTCCAACTTCAAACTCAATAAATATAACCAAAATAAGCTGTGCAAAGTATATAAATCTTCCCCCTTTGAAGGGGAATCCCCAACTACAAAACAACAACAACAACATGCAAAATAAAACAGGCACATCAAGAACGGGTACTCGTACTCGTAATCGTACTTGTACTCGTACTCGTACTCGTACTCACTCGTACCTGTACTCGTCTCATCGCACATACTCGTTGTCGCTGTCGTCTCGTTTCTTTCTCTCTCTGTCTCTCTTTCTCTTTAAACTATCGCTCGCTCTCGCTCTCGCCGATTATCTACTTGTAGCTTGCTTTGATCGTTCATCTCTGGGTTTTTCTAGTTATCTAGTTATCTAGTTGTTATTGCTCTTTCAGTTCAACAAGCATGCATCCATTATTTGATCTATTTCTTATTTAACCATCATCATCATATCATCATCAAATCCCTCAATCTACACACTAGTCGACAGCGCTAACAATATCATATCATAAGCCAGTTATGGGTAACTTAATCCTACATGTTGAGCCTCGATAAATGTAACCCACCCATCATATTTAGTCAGGAAATGAAAACCAAACCTAAACTGTTTGCCACAATTTTTGGTAACCCTAACAAAATAATATTATATTTAAGCTTGTTTAATGTTTGACAGGCACTATAGGAACGTGGGAATGAAACAATCGATCTTGCTGTTTCATTGCCAACGATTCCACAAACTGTCTGTCACTTAACTTGCAAAATGTAACAATTTTTGTAATCAGTTTTTGACTTAATCAAGCTACTCGAATACTACTATGACATGCTGGAACATATGGGAATGAAACAAACTTCATTCCCAGTATTTTGAGATAAGTTTTTCAATTTAGCAAGTTGCTTAAAATGCTATGCATATAAAGATATAGACACTCCTAACACACAATTTAGTTTCCAATTTGAATATTTTATGAATTTTATAATGAAAAAGAAGCTAAATCGAATTGTAGGCAAATGCAAAACGATCGACACATTTTTATGTATGGTTTTCTATTCACAAATATATATATATATTATAAAAGCTAACTAATATAGATATATAATTATGATTTTATATACAAAATATAAATATAATATATGCTTAGAGAAGCAAAGAAACAAACAAACTATTTAAAAAAGGCAGACGCTGTAGTTACTCGATGATAAAATATGTATTTAATTTAGTTTTAAAACTATGTTTATTAAATTTATCTAGTGAGATTATATATTATTATATACGCAGAACACAACAACATACAAAAAGACACTCAAAAAACACAGTAACTATTAATGTAGTGCGATTAAATGATGATATCAGCATAAATATAGTATGATAAATAGTTGAAACAGTTAGAATAATTTAGAGAAACACTCGAAACAGCAAAATGGACTTGAAGAGCTGATTTTCGGCTATAGCTTATCCATTATATATTATATTATATAACGAAAACGTCTGTTTAAAGCAGATTTAATGGGTTTACGTTTAATAAAATGTTAAGTTATAAAGTATATAATTTCAATTTTAATAACAAAAAAATTTAGTATTATAATTTGAGGCAGAAAATTAAAAGACAACAACACAACACAACACAAAACACTCGTCAAATTGAGGTTACCAAAAGACAAAAGAAGGCAAAACAGAAATCAAACACATAATATGATATATTTAACATATACCCGAAGCACACTGCAAGAAAAGTAGATCAAATTGAAAACAATATGAATAAGTCGTGCAACAAATAAGTAATAGCATAATTATGTAGCAGCAAAATAAATTGAGAAGGCAAAAGATTCAAGTAGCGGAAGAGCTACGAGCAGCAAGGAACGAATGAGAATGGAACGGAGGAAAGAAACACAACATAATAGATGCTAAACAACGTAGCCATAACAATGGACTAAACGTAGTGCAGATCTAAGAAAATAGTAAAAACGAAAGTTGAAACGATTGAAATGGAACGCATTGGGCGTCTAAAGCACAAATGTAGCAGCCAGCTGCAATCAACCAAGCTGCACTCAGAAATCAACAAATAAACACATAAATATAAACATAAATAAACATAAACTAATTAAGGTATTTGGTGGTTACGACGGAACGATGGAATCGGTACAAGTATAATCAAAAGAAGCGAAACTCGTCAGTGCGGAAAATATAATTATTCACACTCCCATTGCCGATGTTCACAGACATGGGAACGCTGGGCAAGTGGAACGCGCGGCGTTGCCACTGCGGCGCGTTTCAAATGCCAGACGTAGCGTTGTCTGGGCAACAAACAGTTGAAATCAAAGCATAAAGTTCAAGCTAAATTATAAATTATATAAAATGTAAGTGTAGGCGTCAGTCACTTTAGGCACTTCAATTTGTGCCCCAACGGAAGCCTGGACGAGCAGCTTTTCCGTGGATTTCCCCCAAAGATTTCCCAATGCTCAAGAGCGCACTAAGCACGCGGATGAGTCACGGCACGGAGTCCGGGCTCAAAGGGGTGTGAGGGTGCCACGAAAATTGAGCAGACTGGAATGAATGAGAGAATTGAAATTTTGAGAAGTCTCCCGAATGCATTGTCATACTTTTCCCAGCTTGGAGTCTCGGCTCGCGTTGTGGCATCAATGTTTGCTCAAAGTACACGCACTTTTTAAATATATAGTACATACATATAGTTAATCAAAGAAAATAAAACGTTAATTCAAATTCGTTTTCTAAATAGTCGCAAAAATACCGAAAATTTAATGTTGAGGGTCATACGAAATGGAAAGTTAAATACAAATATAAAGAAAGAAAACTTAGTGATTTTTTCAAAGTTCTTACATTAACACGATATATAAACAAGTTTATAATTGTTAAAATTAATTATTAACTATATATATTATAATCGTATATATATTCAAAAGTTCTTAACATGTCATTAATACTCATGAATTGATGAAGAAATATGCATGTTATAACAAATCTCAATTAATCTAGCTCTTAAGTCAGGATGCAAGGAGTTCGATGGAAATGTTGGAGGTGTCCGCTGGCAGTGTTGGAAAGCGACGAAGACAAGGCGATGAAGACACTGTCAGTATGTGCCAAAAGTTGGTGCGAAAGCGAAAATATTTATATTGAAATCAAATCTCTAGCTCGTAAGTTGGTGTTAAAGTTCATTCCAAGCGTTTAAACTCAATAAAAAGAATATATATAGACTTATATGGACATACCTAAATATTACTACGTGTATTGCTTATATGTGTGTAAAAGTTAAAATAAAAAAATACATATAAAATTATTGTTACAATTTAGGATATTAAGTCACGTTAACAACTAAGATATATGGATATATAGATTAAAATTTAATTTTAGAAATATGATTGATTCTTAAACTTGTCGAGAAATGCGAACTCTAAAGACAAAAACAACAACAACTCACGGTGCCGCACAACATCAAGGGCTAAACCAGAAACCAAATAAAAACCAACAAACAAAACAATTATAATTTAGAAAAAAACAAAATTAAAACATAATGCAAAATTAGTTAGTAAGAGAATTTTAACGCAGAATACAAAAGAAAACCAACAAACTATAGCAGAAAAGTAAAAAACATTACGAAAAAACTTATTAAACCAAGATTATATGATATAATAACATTGTATTTAGCTGTTAAAACAACAACTATTTAACATACAAAAACAACAACACCTTTTAAAAAACGAATGGCAAACAGCAAACAAAACATAACAAACAAAAAAACATAAGTATGATTATCATTAAAGGAACTTCTCTAAATAAAAGTAAACTTTGAAAATCCTTAGCGGAGAAAAGCTACCCTCTCTATAAAAGAAAAACTGAAAAACAAAACTAACAAAAATGTCGCTTGTGTTTTATTTTTGAGCCACCCTACTACTCAATACAATCCCCAACGCCCCCTAACCCAAGACAAAACCTGGTTTTGGTTTGGCTGCTTTCAATTCCCTTTCGAATGGTATGATGATGATGATGATGATGCTGCTATTGTACATTATGCTTTTCGAAATTATTTAGAATCTGCTGACGCTTTTACGTTTAACTTTATCTTGTGTATTTGTTATAGTTTGGTTTAGTTTTTAGTGTATTTTGAGCATTAATTTTGGTATATCTTAACTGAAAGTTGTACAGAAGATGACAGAGTTTCAGCAGCGATGGCAAATGTTCTCATTTTGGTTGACAGTAAGTATTATAAATTAAAATTTTTTGCTGACATCATGTGAATTAAATCAACGAAATAAAAACTGTTGTCGCATAAAAAGCAGAGATAGAATTATTAATATTGATATCAGAGTGCAATGAGGTTTCAAAAGAACAATATACCAACTTTATCTCATTCAATTATACCAGCCAGAGTTTAAAATTCAAAAGAGTAAGTATTGTTTGTAAATTTAATATGAATGTTGCCCCTCTTTTAACCTGGCACACAGCAATTGAAAGTCAGCGAACTGTGCAAATGACTTGGCTTGCAGTTGAATGCGATTGGAAAAATTGCAATGGAAATGCTCTCGAATTGAAATGTCAATGCTCTGGCTATTGATTTCACAATAAATGAATTTGTAGATAAAAATAAATCCATAGCAATTTCTATTGAATAGAGCTGCTAGTCACTTGAACTTTGACTGCACATATTTTTATTTTTATTTACCTACTGAAGAGTTTGGCTTGAGTTGGGAAAGAATTTATTTACTGCATAGTGTTAACAAAATGCTTTAAAAGGAATTTCTCAAAAAAATGTACATTGTTATACCCTGGGGGGGGTATATTAAGTTTGTGCAAAGTATGTAACAGGCAGAAGGAAGCATTTTCAACCCCATAAAGTATATATCTGTCCGTATGAACGATCGAATCTCAGAGATGGCAAGAGCTAGGACCACCGAATTTGGAATGAAGACTCCTTATTAGGTCAGACAATATCAGTTTATGTTAAAATTTTGTCACGCCCACTGTGGGTGGCGAGATTCATCAAAGACTCACATCCTCTTTAATTTATGGTTTTAAGTTAAATTTTTAAATTCTATTTATTCTAACGGGTGTAGGAACATGCCGAGAAACTTATCACCAACTTTCATCACGATTGGGCCATAAAAAGTGAAGATAATAACAATTTTGTCGATGGCAATGGCAATTCTATAAATAGAATTAATGGTCAACTAATTCATTTTACATTTACTCCGCCAGAATGTACAGCGAGAATGTATATCGAGTTTGCCAGCATCGGACCAAGTGTTGCAGTGGTGGAGGTGATAGGAGGTCGGCAAGTGAAACGGGAGATCACGGTTCGAATCTCCGGTCTGTCGATGCAGATGAATTTTAATTATTTAATGGTTTTCATTTATTTGAATTTTTGTCCAATGCTAAAGATACGCGCTTGTGCGGCAGAGGTCGTGGGTTTGATTCCTGATTTGGTCTACCAATTTTTTTTCGTTTTTAAAAACATTTTTAGATTTAATTAATTTTTTTAAATTTTAAGATGTCTGGTAAATTGGTTCAAATCACTAATTTATATCATACTTATATATATGTAGCTGTCACAGAAATTATAGGTGGATAATTAAGGTGGATAAATGCCATTCTAAAATCGAGTATAAAATATTTAATTTAAGCTCGCATTTTTTATGTATTCAGGATTAAGCTGAATAATCAAGCTTGTATCGGGATTAAAATAGGAAAATACACATTTGCTGAACGTAGAGGAAAATTCTCTCTCGGCCTCTCTCATTTCAACCGGTCCGCTCAATGGTTAGAGTCGCCGACTCCAGTTTAAAAAAAAAATCTGGGTTCGATTCTTCCCCCGTCAATTAAAACAAAAAAGGTAAAAACAAAATAATGTAAAGTAAAAATTTTTAAAAAAATATATATTAAAAAAAACGTTTAAAAAAAATATACTAAACAACAAATTAAAAAAAAAAACGTTTAAAAATAAAAATCTTAAAATAAAGTAAAAAAAAAATAGTTTGAATGAAACAAAAAACATTATAATTAATAAAAATTGTTTAGCCTGAATTTAAGAATTTCAGGATTGAATTCGGGATTGAAAAAATCAAATATTTCATACTAGGTTTAAGAAAATCCGAGATTACCCCATTTCTGAAATCGTTTCGGATTAAATTCGGGCTAAATATCCCGGATTTTTTTTCTGTGTATGAGAATTGCATTGGCATCAAATCTTCGGCGTGCCGAAGCTTAGGCCCAGGGTATATTACTGTCAAGTGCACTCGACTGTTCCGCTTGTTTTATTTCTGAATATTGCATTGACTTGGTGTGTTTTTCTAAATAAATTTAAATTTAACCCCTATATAAGCAAGACAACACAAAATTAAATACTCCACTTTAAATAAGATAAGATATGAAACATAAAAATGGCCACCGAGTTGAATTTACATGCCATTTACTACAGCGCCAATTTAATGAGACCCTGGTGACCGATTCACAATCGAGGAGAGTTACATAAGTTCACCGAGGCGTGCGTGCTTACGATGTGAGTTAAGGGAAGTGTCAAAATTACCATGAAATGTTGTAAAACGAATGCAAAGGTCAGAGGGAAAGCTAATTTGAAAGAAGCCAGAGCTCTCATAAGTCAATAAACAAAGTGAAACAGCATTTGCCACCCAGTTTGCCAGTTAGAAATGCGTATTTTTAGTTTGTGTAACTCATCAACGATGCAGACAATCATTTATTCCTCTAGTTGGCTATTCAAGTTGATTCGATGATTGAGCTGAACGGGCTTAGTTGCTCAGTTGGTGGTCTTGGCACTGAAGAGTAATAAATTATACATATGTGAGAAGTTTGGGACGGGAAAGTCCAGCACTGAAAAATTCAGGATATTAAGAAATCATTTATAGCAATAGGTTGTATTTATTATCCAATCGAGATGAAACTTACTGGATGTACATAAAATGCAATAAAATGTAAGTATACCAAAGAATAGGGTTGATTTAAGTACTTAATGGAGGCCTACACTGATAAATAAAGGATCCAAAATCAAGATTTTGGTCTCAGAACTAAGAACTTTGGTCCAAAAAATGCGTCAAGAACATGAAAATCTTAAAGTAAGAAAACACATCTTGATTGTAAGAACATTTCAATTAAGACCAATATCTTATCTTCAAGATCATAAATTCTTATATTTTTAAGACCACAAATCTTAGTATATGAATAAAACTTAAAACTTTTTTTTAAGATTATATGATCTTACCTATAGACCAAAAAGTTTTGAGTATTCAAGACAAAAATTCTCAAATAAAAATTAAGTTTCTTAACATTTTAAGAAGAATGAAGTAAGTTTTAGTTAACTTGAGGTCTAGTTAGTTGTATGGCTCGGTATGCAGATATTTTAAGAGATGCCAATCTCTATCATCAGTACCGTTGTGCTGACTTGACCAGCGATCCAAACCTAATGTCATCTTTGAGACGCCAGAGCTAGTTGTGAATTCTAAGTCTCAAAAAGTGTGTTGTTGTTAAGAGAAAAAAATCTAAGATCTAAGATTTTTATTCCTATATTCAGAACTTACGATTTTCTAGATTAATATTTTTAGTTTTAGAAGTTTGGTCTTAAAATATTCTTATTTCAAGAACAAATTATTTAAGATGAATGTTCTTGATTTAGAAAGTGTTTTTTTTTCAGTGTACATGAATTCATTCATTGCTAAATATAAGTAAGTACATTCCCCATCTGTTGTTTACAGACAAATTTTAAACAATATGATATTTTTGCACATTTTAATGTCAATATCAGAACAGACAATTTACAGCGATTGATTAGACAGAAAAAATAGAGGGAACAGCTATAGAAAGTTATATTTAAATCTCGCCCAATGTCAACAGAACATAACAAATATTGTATTGTGATTTGCATAATACACAGAGGAATTGGGCTAGTTTTATGGAAATTTCCGAGTGATGTGCGACTTGTGCATTGTTTTGGATTATCTGGCCGAATTACCTGAGCATTGTTGTTGAAAGGTAAACGAATAATGAATTATGCATGCGACATTGGAATAGTTATCATCAAATTAAATTGACAAGGCCGCAAGTGGGCGTGGCACGAGGAAGCGCTGTTCGATATACATAATTGCACGTTAAGCTGCCCTTTGATATGCCAGCAAATGCATTCAAACGTTTCGTCATATGCACTGATAAAAAATAACCGGTTTCTAAAATAAAAATATATTAATTTTAATAATTAAATATTATATTTGAAATAAAAGACAACAATATATATAAAAAGTAAGTATTTTTAGGCGATATCTCACCAATTCACATTTTCGTCAAATCTAAGAATTTAATTTAAATAAATGCGATGAAAACCAACAGTTTTTATGAAGGACTGCAAATAATGATTACTTGTATTTTTTTTTTTATCAAAAAATAATTCACTTATAATCAGGGCTTAAAGCCCTAACCGATACCGTAACCTATGACCGGTATGTTAGAAACATATTGGAATTTGAAACCAAAAGAAAAAATTTTCATTTGACCGAAACCTTAAAGCCGAAACTCTGTAAATCGACATAACCGTTTCATTTAAAAGGATTAATTTCGGTTTTTCATACAATTAATTTTTATTTTTAATTTAAATTTATAAATTAATTAAATAAAATTAATTTCAATTTAAATTTTGATTTTAATTTTCTTCTGTTTAATTCGTAAATAAAATAAATTTGTTAAATGAAGTATTAAAATTTTTAAAATGTTACTAAATTACAATAAACTAAAGAATATGTGAAAAAATGTGTGAATGAAACATCATGAAAGTAATGCTTTTTTAATTATAATTATTATATTATTAATATAGTTAAATATTTTTCGAAAACAATGTTTTTTGTTAACCGAAACCATACCGGTATTTTAAAACCGAAAAATACATAAACCCGGTTAATCGTGACGAAAACTTTATTCAAAGATTTTGCGTAACCGATAACCGAAAACCGAAATGCGAACATAAACGAAACCGTAACTGAAACCGATAATCGTTTCGGCTTTAATCCCTGCTTATAATAATATTCATCTTTATGGCTCATTTATGCATTTTCACCATCATTGAAAATGTTTCAAGTTTTATAGATTTGCTCACAAAATAATGATTAATTTTGAATTACACTTTACAAATTAATCAATAATTATTATTTTTGAGCAAAAAATTAAAACTAAAAGAACAATCATTATTTCATAAGTATTATTTTTTGCTCAAAATAAAACTCATACTATAATTTCGATTTCTACTTAGGGAATAAAGCCAAAAATTATATATATTCCTAGTCAGTAAACCAAGACAAATTATAATAATCTATTTAAATGAAAAATCTCTTTTTTGTTTAGAGCATCAAATTGAGCTTTGTGTCCCTTGAACAGCTTTAGTTTCATTTTGAGCAAAGAATAAAATTCATTATATAATGATTATTCTTCAAGTTTTAGTTTTTGGCTTAAAAATAATGATTATTGATTAATTTGTAAAGTATAACTCAAAATTAAACACTATTTTGTGAGTAAATCAAAAAAAATCATATAAATCATTATTTCATAATTTTTTTAATAAAACTTTTTGTGATTACAGTCCCTGGTTTTTATCAGTGTGCACCCCACGTTGGGCGCCAGCTTGGGCGTCTCAATGGCGCCATTTTCTGGCCCATTTGCGCGACGCTGACGCTGACGCTGATGATGACAGCTGCTGCCTCGTCTCCGTCTCCGTCTCCATCTCCTCGTGTTGTGCTCATTATATGCAATTCCTAATGCAATTGACATGGCTGAATCTGTGGCTCGGATGTCATCCCTCTAAATTTGCATCCCCGACGTCGCGACGTCTTCTCCCCTCCCCTCCTCTCCCCTGTCCCCTTTCTGGCCTTGTGTTTCGTGTTGTATGTGATTTGCAGTTTGTTTGATTATGAAAATGACTTCGTCGCGGCTTTGCTTTTTGTGGTTTGTCAACGCGCGGATTTTTAATGAGTCGACAATATGCTGAGCATTAAACCAGCGGAATCTCGACTCAGTCAAGGCTGCCTCAGCTGTCATCTGGCTAAAACCATTACCTTATCTGGACCTTAGGGCATACGTGCCAGCCACAAAAAAGTCACACTAATTAACACGTCAGTGCAAGTTATGCTCAGGCCAAAAAAGAAAGTATCAGAGTTATATACATTTCATTTTAATGTCATTTTATCAAGCATACGCCGCGTGGTGCGGACTTAAAAGTTGTGCGAGGAATTTGCCGAATTGTCCAAACTGTCGGCTCAAGTTAAGCAGCGTGTGGAAATCTCCGCTGACTGACTGACTGACTGGATGACTGACTGAGTGACTGACTGACTGCCTGGCTTGACAAGCTGTAAATGAGAATTGTGTGCCTCTTTTCTGGCCGCTTCTGGCACGTGGCTTGATTTATATTTTATTTAACAACTAAAGGCAAATTATCAGCTTCCATTTTTTCTTGTACAAAGTTTACCTTGCGGTCGTTTTGCGATTCTCTGTGTGACCATGCAAAGTTTCCCTTGAATCTCTCTCTGAGCTGAAGCTGAAACTGGGACTATGGCTGGAAAAGTCTTACTCAGAATGAAGTGAAAAGCGAAAAAGGCATAACGAGTTTTTGCATGTTTAAGTGAAATTTAAGCATGAATAATTAAAGTGAATACAACAATTTCAGTGGTCGACAGGTTAATGAGATTGCCACATTGACTACGCTTAAATTACCAGGTATTGGTAATGACTTAAGCTACCAGTTAAGAATTTTGCACTATAAAATATAATGTTTTTATGGTACCCCATACGAATTCCGGAACTTTTTTAATGAATTTAAAAAAAAGAAGAAAAAAATCCAAGAATAAAATAAGTATTAGAAATCCAAAATTGGGGAGAAAGAATTATGAAACACAAATCAGGAATTTCAACTAAGTAAAATATTCAGAATACAAAAATTAGGAAAAACAAGTGGGAAAGGCTATAGTCGAGCTCCCGACTATAGTATACCCGTTACTTACTTAAATAAATGTAAAATTTTTATTGCATGCTTTTAGGCACTTATATTGCTTAAAAGCTTTAATCAACCATTACCACCTTTCTATTTGTTCGATCTTGTTATGATTTAATAAGATGATAGGTAATAATAGTAGCTAACGGTAATGAGTTAAAAAATCCTAATATCTTGAAAACTATGCGTGTGGTGGCTTTTCGCGATTTACGGGGGCGGTAAGGGGCGTGGCAAAATTTTGAAACAAACTTGATCTGCGTGGGGCTTATAGAAATATGTGTGCCAAATTTGGTTGCTCTAGCTCTTATGGTCTATGAGATCTAGGCGCTCACACAGACGGACAGACGGACAGACAGACGGACATGGTTATATCAACTCCTCTGTTGATGCTGATCAAGAATATATATACTTTATAGGGTCGGAGATGCTTCCTTCTCCCTGTTACATACATTGCAACGAATACAATATCCCCTTTTACTTATTTTTATAAGTAACGGGTATAAAAATTGGGAAAAGTAACTTTGGTTTTCCTGTCGTGGGAGATAGGCCCGAAAAAAAAAACCAAACTATTTTTAATAAAATATTTTTAATTTCCGCTTTTTCTAATTTTTGTTTTCCTAATTTTTGTCTTCCTAATTTTGGATTCCTAATAACTGTATTTCTAATTTCGGATTCGTAATATTGGATTCCTAATTATTCGATTCCTAATTTTGGATACTTTATTTTTTTCCAGATTTTCGTATTCTGAGTAATATTTTTTGACATTTATAGAATCGCTTTTATAGAGTATATAATAAAAACAAAATTTAAGATCACTGCGGACGGCAGTCCGCGCTAGTGACGAAAGCAGCACGAAGTGTGCGAAAGCGACTAGCATATATACACAGGAAGAATGGAAAATTTGCTATGACTGCCCGATCAGGTCGAACTATATACCGATCGAAAGGTATCAATTAAACTTACAAATGTGCATACTAAGACTTTTGAAAACTCACCTGGTTCGTGAGATAAACAGGTGTAAGTGGAAGGGGCAAAATTTAAATGATTGGAGCTAATGGGGCCGTTGGAGCCTTTTTGATTTTTTTTTTAATTTTTAACTATTCTAATCAAAAATACGCGTCGAATGACACCTTGATCATCAAAATCCGATCACTGGTTCAGAAGATAATTAATTTTGAAACTTTTGGTGCCCTTCTCAAAACGAGATGAAAAGTCAGTCTGTTTGTTTGTTTGTTTGTCTGTTTGTTTGTTTGTAAGGATCAAATCGTTGATTTACCTTAAAAGTTTGAATGAGGACTTGTTCCCGCTCAAAAATCTAGAAACGTTTGTTCTACGACTTTCTCGAAAAAAGCTAGTTTAGCGGGAAATCGCTAAAAACCGCTAAAATTAAAACCCTTATAGCAGTCAAACGATAAAAGCTACAGATGCGATCTATATATCGTTGAAAAGGTATTTTGAAGGGCTGTTATGCATACCTTTTAACTTTTTTTCTAAAGTACATAGGTAAATTGCTACAGGTGACATAAGGTATTTTGCTCCACATTTTGGCGGTTTTTGAGAAAACGCCGCTAACGATTTTTTTTAAATTTCAATATGTTTTAGTTTGTAAAATTTCGCGTTGTTTGATATATGACACAAAAAATTGTACCGATAGGTTTGGAAGATATAACCTATTAACTGAATATATACGTTTTACTTTGAATTGGAATAGGGCAGCAGCAACAAAGTGTCATAGCAGCCAGTTTGTTTGTTTGGATCAAATCGTTGATTTAGCTTAAATGTTTAAATGAGGACTTGTTCCTGTTCAAAAATCTGGAAACGTTTGCTCTACGACTTTTGCGAAAAATCGCTAGTTTAGCGGGAAATCGCTAAAAACCGCTAAAATTGAAACCCCCATAGCATCCAAACGATAGAAGCTACAGATGCGAACTATATATCGTTGAAAAGGTATTTCGAAGGGCTCTTTGACACTGCTTGTCTTATTAAAAAATTTCTGATATCCCATAAAAAAACCTCTTTACGAGGTAAAAGTCTAGTGACGAAAACATTTTCATGCCCCAAAATTTCTGATATCCAATTTTGTGACGAATAAAATTAAGTTTTACACATAAATTATTTTAAACAAAATTTTTGCATTCGGCACTGCGCAAAACAGTAAGTTTTATTTGGTCTGAAGATTTGAGACATTTTAGCGCAATGTGCCGAGTGCAAAAACTTTGTTTAAAATAATTTATGTGTAAAACTTAATTTTATTCGTCACAAAATTGGATATCAGAAATTTTGGGGCATGAAAATGTTTTCGTCACTAGACTTTTACCTCGTAAAGAGGTTTTTTTATGGTATGCAACTGACATTGATTTCATGCTAGAAGTAGAATTTTTCTGAAAAGTGTCAGAGTCTCTTGACTTAAATTTAGCTGATTACGATGCATAAATAAGACTCGATCCTAAAATAACTTATAACTTTCAGCACAAACAGAAAGATATCTGATCTCCATAACTTGAACTGCGCATTAAAGTTATATACTCGTATATAAAAATAAAATATTAAACTGAAATTAATAAAAAGGTGGAAACATTATTCAAATTATTGCCCTTACTTTAAATCGTGTTAAGCTCTGACATACGACAACTTTTAGGGGCCCAGCCAAGCATAAGAAACTGGTAAGGTCTTAAAACATTAATACTCATTAAAGTTAATTGCTCTTGACTCTTAGGGTTGAATAATCTCCATCTTCATCCCGGTTTGGGCCAACATTTTGGGTCCTAGACCCACTAAGTACATAGGTTTCGGCTAAAAATTATGCAAATGACTTGCGATTTAACCCTTTGTGAGCTGAGGCGTTGAAAGCTGTCCAAAAATTCTCACCTGCTGCCAAAAATTAGAGAAAAAGTAAACCCAAAAAAAAGGGGAAAAAAGCTAAGTACTTAACACTCGATAGTGCGGCAAAGCGCCAAAAAAAAGTTTTGTGACATGAAACTGGGAAAACAAAACAGAAAAACTAAAACGCTAGCAAAAATAAAGAACATTTGTTAAGCAATTTTCTAACGAATCTGTTGGCAGCCAATTAATTTGAGCGCCAAATGGCACATCGACTTCCCTCCCCTTCGTCTGCTTCTCGGGGGCATTTCAATTAATTTCCCAGCTACAAGTTTGCAAATTTTAACAACGATAAACGACAGACAATTGGGATAGAAACTTCTCCCACATATGCAACTGGGCTATAACCCTTCTCCCTTCCTCCTTCATCCTTTCTTGTTGTGCTTTTCACATTTGCTCTCTGTGGTTTTTGCTTGCCAACAATTTGGCTAGTGGCTTACCACTGGGTTTTGAATATTTAAACAAGTTGTACATGAAAAAAGGAAGAGTCGAATGTTTGCAATTAAACAACAGTTTGATAATCAATTTTTGGATTTTAATAATTTCAATTTCCAAATAATATCTTTGGTGTAATACAAAGTATTTGAAATCATACCTGTTCAATTTCGATTAGAATTACTAATCAATTAGATTATTTTTGGAAATAATCGTAGTGACTATATAATTCACTGTTGAACAATTTGTTATTATTTAATTTACAATTACAAAAAAAAACAGAAAGAATCAAAATAATTACAATTTTTAAAAAATAATCAGAAATATTCAAAAATAATCAAAAATAATTTTTTTTGAGTATTCGGACTATTTTTGTTTTTTTTCTAATTATTTCTGATTATTTATTACTATTTAGTAAAACACAATATTATTTAAAAATGTTCACAATCAAAGTAGCCAAAATAATCAGAAATAATCCGAAAAAAAATCGAAAATAATCCGAATACTCAAAAAGATTATTTTTGAATATTTCTGATTATTTTTGAATAATTGTAATAATTTTAGATTATTTTTGCTTTCTTGTAATCGTAATCATTAAATAGTTGGGCAAAACCGAAAATAATCGTAATTTAATCATTAGCTCGACTTTTAAGCAAAAATAATCTAATAATCATTATTTAACATGTATGGTGCAAATAAGGTTCCATAACTGCTGTTTTCGAATAATATTTTCCGAAAATAGCTAGAAAATATTTGTAAGTATGTACAAAATGACGTAAATTTCATACAAATTTACGTCAAATTCAGGTGAAAGAGATTTCTGTGGCACCCCAGATATAAAATATTTTTATATTTTTGAAAAAGTATTTATTGATTTTGTTAAGACTCTAGAAAAGTCGTTCAATTATCTTTTTAATAAATATCAGTGTCGAAATAAGAAATCTTGTGTCCTTACCCAACACGGTATCCAACTTCCAATTGTTACAAAATTCCTGGCACATATTTGGCGATGGTTGTTTTTGTTGTGGTCGTGTTGAAGTCAACGGTTATGGCCAAAAAAATGTGGCAATCGCCACGCCACGTCTAAAGTTCCCAACAAGTGTGCAACTCTGTTGTACAAATGCGATTACTTATACGCAGCGTGTGCCAACCAAGGCTGAACCATTTTGTATAGAGCCAAAACTAAATTACAAAAGGGATGCGAACGGAACAATGATATAGTTCTGTCTCTCTAACACCCATGTAAACACTCGCATCCTGGTCATGCCTGGATGCCCGAATGCCAGGATTCTAGGCCGAATTCTGGGCATGTCGCGTATAGTTTAAACGAAGGCGTTTTCAACAGTCGAGGGCGTGTCTAAGTCACGTGCCTTTGTTAAATTTCATTTGTGGCATTTGCTATTTATTTTTTGCTTCTTTTGAAAACTTTCGGCCGTACTATTAAAAACAGATCCCACGAAGAGAAACTCATGAGCAAGTGCTAAGTAAATCGCATTAACATCTCAAGTGACTCTGTACTTCTTGCCCCTATCTTGTGGGATATACTTTAAGTCGGAGCTAAGCTACAATCCAACCAACCCAGAAGTCTCTCCACACACAATTTTTCATAAAAATGTTGCCCTTACTCTCTTCGTTTCTTAAAGTAAACAAAGGAGACGGGAAAAAGGCTGTTGGACATCTATTAAGGGAGCAAGGCGACTGTAGAGTCAAGATTATATTTACAGCACTGTAACATGCGCCGGGCATTTATATGCCATTTATAGAATATGTAAACCGAGACCTGCTCCCTGACTCCCTTCCTTCACTCTTCCGACTTCTAGATTCTTGCCCTTTTATTTGCAATCAGAGCTGAATAAAATTGTTAAACAGAACGTAACACAGTATCAGAAAGATTAAAGCAATTTAATCTGTTAATCATGGCTCTTAAACAGGAGAGAGATTAACATTAATATATCTAAAAATAAAATAAAACCAGCAACAAATATTCAAATGGTAAACAGCATTTAAAGCTGAAATCATATAATATTCTATTTAATTTAAGCAATGTCAAATTTGAGTAAGCTCAAACAGACAAAGAAATTTAAACATTTATCAAACTGATGGCATTAGTTTTCATTTAATTTAAAGTAGTAAAGGATTGAATTTCATTTGATAACATGTTAAGTGCCGTTTTCCCAGTTTGCCTTCAAATATTGTATATAACCCCTTAATACCAATGTTGAACTCACAAAGTGCTTGTTTAACTTGGTATCCATCTTGTCAAGAATTGAACTCTCATATGTGGACTTCGCAGTGTTTAAGCCCTTCAATCTCGCCAATCAAAGCCAGCAGCTGATTGCTTCAATGTGTTTTCTTAGCACCTTTTGAAGTTGTTGGCACGAAAAACTTTGATTTCAATTGTAACTAAAAACACTGCAATCAAGGCTCTTGACTTTTATTTACCAAGTATTCGTATCTTTGCATCTATTTCTTCCGGTGGACCATTACAAATTTTATATTGGTTTTGTTACAATTTATTACAATTAAAATAAAAAATATTTATATAACAAAGATGTTGTATGAATATAAGAGCTAATAAATAATTACTTTTTAAGAATATTAATTATGAATAACAAAGGTGTTATATGAATAAAAGAGCTAAGAAATAATTACTTTTGGCGCCAGCGGAATTAAAACCTGCATTTAACTATAAATAAATCATACCTTTTAAATAATGATTATTAATCATAATCATTAGTAATTCGAATTTTTTTGTTTAAAAGTCGAACTTATGATTAAATTACGATTACTTTCGGTTTAATCCAATTATTATATGATTACGATTTCAAACATTCATAAATAATCTAAAATTATTACAAATTTTAAAAAATAATCAGAAATCATCAAAATTATTCTTGTTAAGTAGTCGCATTACTTTTGATTATTTCTGATTATTTTTTAGTAATTGTAATAATTTTAAATTATTTTAAATCGTATTCGTTAAATAAATAATCACAAATTTTTCAACAGTGAACTATATAGTCACTTTTTTTTTTTTTTTTTTAAATGACGTTTATACATATTTTGCGTTTTATTCCCAAGAACTTAAAAACACATGTCTGACTACAGTTGATGGCGGAATCGAACCCAAAAATAATTTAATTGATTAGTAATTATAATTAAAATTTAACAGGAATGAAATAAACATACTTTTTTTAATTATCTACCCATTTTAATAACCAATCGATTTGATATTTTCCATCTCGTGTCATCGCCAGGCTGTTGCTTCAAAATATATATTTTTCTTTATTTTCATTTATAATCTATGGCACTCCCACAAATTTAAAAGCCTTTGTAGTCTTTGGGCACAGAGCTAAAACTATTGCAGGGTCAAGTTGTGGCAGATGTTTAACTTATGCCATTTGCACTGGACTTTGAATTTGCAGCAACAAATTGTAGTTTGGCTTCTGGTCCGTCATTCGCCAACGAATGAATGAATCTCGTCAGCTGCACGTGCAACGCTTGGATGCCATTGGAAGCTTGCACATTGCATCGGTTTTTGGCTTTGATATCCATTTAAGACTCAGCACGCACCAAAAATGCTCAACACATTGCCGAACACTCGATGAATGTGGAACGAATAAAAAGCAACTCGGTGCGGACAATGGCCTGGCATTGAATCTGACTTGTGCTGTTCTTTTTATCGACTCGCACAGTCGAGTTATGAATGGAAAAGCAAAACAAAGAAACTCATAAAATTCACAGCTGGATATTTGCACATACAGTGAGGCTATTCACAGCCAGGAAAGCTGCTAATGAAAGCGTTCGTTAAAGAGTTTTTCGAGTGTGCATTATTGATTCAGCTTGTCATGCATAGACTCGTCTCCTTGTTCGATATATCATTCAATCCCGATCGCTCTCAGTGTCATTTTTAAGATATCATATAAGTTAATAATTAACAAAATAATAAATAAGTAAATAAATAAAAACATAAATAATTAAATGAATAAATATATAAATAAATAAATATGTAAGTAATTAAATAAATACATAAATATATAAAACAAATGAAAAAGTAATTAAATAAATGTAAAAATAAACAAATTAATTAATTAACAAATAAATAAATAAATAGCTAAAAAACTAAATAGCTAAAAAAACTAAATAGATAAATAACTAAAAAACTAAATAACAAAAATAAGTAAATAACTAAATAACTAAATAACTAAATAACTAAATAACTAAATAACTAAATAACTAAATAACTAAATAACTAAATAACTAAATAACTAAATAACTAAATAACTTAATAACTAAATAACTAAATAACTAAATAACTAAATAACTAAATAACTAAATAACTAAATAACTAAATAACTAAATAACTAAATAACTTAATAACTAAATAACTAAATAACTAAATAACTAAATAACTAAATAACTAAATAACTAAATAACTAAATAACTAAATAACTAAATAACTAAATAACTAAATAACTAAATAACTAAATAACTAAATAACTAAATAACTAAATAACTAAATAACTAAATAACTAAATAACTAAATAACTAAATAACTTAATAACTAAATAACTAAATAACTAAATAACTAAATAACTAAATAACTAGCTATCTAAATAACGAAATACTAATTAACTAAATAACTCAATAACTAATAAACTAAATAACTAAATAACTAAATAACTAAATAACTAAATAACTAAATAACTAAATAACTAAATAACTAAATAACTAAATAACTAAATAACTAAATAACTAAATAACTAAATAACTAAATAACTAAATAACTAAATAACTAAATAACTAAATAACTAAATAACTAAATAACTTAATAACTAAATAACTAAATAACTAAATAACTAAATAACTAAATAACTAAATAACTAAATAACTAAATAACTAAATAACTAAATAACTAAATAACTAAATAACTAAATAACTAAATAGCTAAATAACTTAATAACTAAATAACTAAATAACTAAATAACTAAATAACTAAATAACTAAATAACTAAATAACTAAATAACTAAATAACTAAATAACTAAATAACTAAATAACTAAATAACTAAATAACTAAATAACTAAATAACTAAATAACTAAATAACTTAATAACTAAATAACTAAATAACTAAGTATTTAACTATATAACTATATAACTATATAACTAAATAACTAAATAACTAAATAACTTAATAACTAAATAACTAAATAACTAGCTATCTAAATAACGAAATAACTAATTAACTAAATAACTAAATAACTAAATAAGTATTTAACTATATAACTATATAACTATATAACTATATAACTATATAACTATATATATCTATATAACTATATAACTAAATAACTAAATAAATAAATAACCAAATAACTAAATAACTTAATAACTAAATAACTAAATAACTAGCTATCTAAATAACGAAATAACTAATTAACTAAATAACTCAATAACTAATAAACTAAATAACTCAATAACTAATAAACTAAATAACTAAATAACTAAATAACTAAATAAGTAAATAACTAAATAACTAAATAACTAAATAACTAAATAACTAAATAACTAAATAACTAAATAACTAAATAACTAAATAACTAAATAACTAAATAACTAAATAACTAAATAACTAAATAAGTATTTAACTATATAACTAAATAACTAAATAACTAAATAACTAAATAACTAAATAACTAAATAACTAAATAACTAAATAACTAAATAACTAAATAACTAAATAACTAAATAACTAAATAACTAAATAACTTAATAACTAAATAACTAAATAAGTATTTAACTATATAACTATATAACTATATATATCTATATAACTATATAACCAAATAACTAAATAAATAAATAACCAAATAACTAAATAACTTAATAACTAAATAACTAAATAACTAGCTATCTAAATAACGAAATAACTAATTAACTAAATAACTCAATAACTAATAAACTAAATAACTAAATAACTAAATAACTAAATAACTAAATAAGTATTTAACTATATAACTATATAACTATATAACTATATATAACTATATAACTAAATAACTAAATAACTAAATAACTAAATAACCGAATAACTAAATAACTAAATAGCTAAAAAATAAAAACCTAATGAGAAATAACTAAATAAATAAACAAATAAATTGAAATATATATAATTTGTAATCATAATGTTTAATTTTTTATTAATTGTTGAGTCGGTTGCTTTTAGCCTGACAGTAAATAAATCAAAATAATTAAAAATAAAAAAATAGATAAATAAATAAATCAAAATAATTAAAAATAAATATATAAATAATCAGGCATGCCACAGAAATCTCTTTCACTTGACTTTCACGTCAATTTCATTTCTCCGTGCCACAGTCCAATCACCTGAACAATTTTGAGTGAGATGAAATCATCGCTCAATTCACGGCGTCCGATGCCATGAGAATAATGTCACATTTTTTGTCCGAATTTTTGAATTTAGAGTTGTCGAGAAACTTTTATTGTTTGCCGCGCCAATAACTTTTAAATTTTTTTAAGCTATGCAATATCAATTATTACATAAATAAATTGAATTATTTAAATTAAATAAGAATTAAAATTAAAATTTGATATTCTGTAATGATAAACTTTAAAAAGTGTTGCTAAACAAACCCTTGGGAAATTTAATCTGAGAAGGGGCCAACCCTAGCAGCCTGGTACGAAAAGGTTGATGAACATACTAAAAAACCTAAATCACACGACTTTCTGTGGCACGGAGAAATTTTCGAAGTGGAATTGCTTTTCTCTGAAATCGCTTTCACTAGTGATTTCTGTGGCATGCCTGAATGATACAAATAAATATCAAATCTATGAATATGACGACAGCTAATCTTCCAATAATCACAATGAAGTACTCGATTCAAAATAAACATTCAATCACCGTCAAGAAACAAGAGTCTTGAGTGCTTGCCATTATCTGTTAGCCAGAAATGTCACTCAATGTGACTCGTCAGCTCGTCAATCAGTAATGAGCAGATGCCAAACTACATAGTTACTTCCACAATCGAGTATATGTACCATATATATGTCTCAATTCCCATTGCAATGGGGTTTCCCCAATCGCAGCCAGCGATTCTCGCACTTGGATTCAGTCAAACAAAAGCCCGAGTGTTACACGTGTCTCGATAGAGGACACTTTCTCCCCCATTCCCCCTCTAGTGCAGCCTCCTTTGTGTCCTCGATTCGCTCCATTCGAAGCCAACTGCATTATAGCATATGCAATCACAATTGTCAATTGTACAAATGACAGCGAGAAAAGAGAATGACTTGCAGACATAGTCAACAATTACGGTTAGTGCCACAGTTTGACTGCGGAAATGCAGCCCCCCTCCTCTTGCAACCCCCTTCAATGGCTGACTGTTGCTGTATGTGTGTGTGTGTCCTAATGTGATTGTATAGCAGACTGTACGAGAACTGACACTGCGTCTCCGTAGGTCTCGCACAATGAGTCTATAATGGGCATGAATGTGGCATGAAAGAGGCAGAGGCAGAGGCAGGAGCCTGACATGTGGCAGGTGAACGAGAACAGAAAAGACAGTTACAGAGAGAGCAGAAAAAGAAACTATTGCATGCCGACAGGCGTTTGACAGGCATTACATTTGCAAAGGAGGGAAGGGCGGAAACGAGAGACCAACAATGGCCTGGACCGACGTATATTGTTAATGCAAATTGTATGAGTCCTAAGCTCCATTCAAATGTTGGCCATGGCAAAGCTTTTAAAATATTATTCAAGTCCCCTGAAAATCAAATGCCAACGGCACTTTTAAGTAAAATTGCACAAATCGAGACTTACGCTCAATGGAGTTACTCACATTATTGCTAAAAATGTTTTGCTCCTTCTATTCCCTTTGATTATTTGAAAAATCTAGCCATCACTTAAATTCAACAGCTAAGCCTGAAAGAATGCCGCAATATATTCTAATTAGAAGCAAGTGCCATCAATCAGGATTCAAAAGAGAGGCGGAAAAGGGAAAGGAAAAGTCAAAACAAGCACATTTTCCACTTCAATTAATCAGAGCAGCCGCTGCCGCCGCCTTTGACGATGATTATGTCGCACATGTCAAAAAGCTTGGAATACTTTTAGGCACTTTTATCGCATTACGCACAAGCGATAATGATGGAACGGAACGGAGCGGAATGGAACGGGGGCAGGACGAGGACACGAGCATTGCACTGTGGTTGGGCTTGTATGGAGCCGCGGCCATAAATATTTCCCGTTGAGATATCGTTATGAAATTTTCCCCAAAAATCTAAAAAAATATTTTGAATTTATAGTAAAAAAATTGGCTACATCGGAAGACTGTATCCTATAGCTCACATAACACCTTAGTATGGCTTATTTTTTTTAAAAAAAAATTTATGATGCAGAAAGTTTCTTTAAACAATTTAAATAGTAACTGCAAAAATTTTTTTTCAAATATCTCTTAGCTAGTATTTTTAATAATTTTTTGAAAGTGGCGAAAAAGGCACTTTTTCCTAATTTTCTTGCAAAAAGTGCCTTTTTCGACAGTAAGACAGCTTGGCTTAAAGCTACTAGAACGACGCTCAGCACCATTCAGCAGCTAAACATTACTTTTTTAGAATCTAAATTGATGAACTTACACGACACAAAAAGTCCCATTGGGGGATTTTTGGGGGGAAACAACTATAAGCTTACTAGAAAATCATTTTAATGAATGAAAAACACAAAAAAAATGAACAGACAAACTTAAGGTTCTACAAGACAAACGCACAAAACAAAATAATTTTAAATTACAAATGAACAAAGTAATTACCTTTCTTTTCAATATTCATATTGATCTATGAAGTAAAAAGTCCTGTTTCCTTAATATTTTTCTAATCGCTTGCAGCACGTGCTTGCAAGCTTTCTGCACAGAAAAATCAAAGTGATTCATTTGGCGCTCTTTTGACTCTAATTAGAGAAGAACCGCGTAAAATGGAATGAAATAATCTATTCTACCAAATAACTAGTCCTTTTGAGAAGCACAATTAATTAATTTGGAGTCGATATATTGAAATTCACTTTTTTTATTTTTGTCTTCTGACGCAACCACTGTGCATTGTGGGCGTTACGTGTGTGGCATGTTATGAGATATCAGAACCACTCGAATGATATAAAAAAAAAGACAAAGGCAACTTAATTTTCCTGCTTCTATGCCTCGCATTTCCCCATCTTTATTTTTATTAGCACATAATTATGTGGGCCCCATTAAGTATGCTATGCTAAATTTCTATAACAAATGACCCACAAGTTGAGCTGTTAGGCAAAAAGCCAAGTCCCAACCAAATGCCAAACGCCAACTGAGCAAATTTCGTAAAATGCATTACAAAGAAAATCTGACAAACTGTCGCTCAATCTGACTATCTAGATTCTCTAATCGTAGCTCGTTACTCGTTACTCTTCACTTAATACTCGTTATTCTCTATTTATTACCCGCTACTCACCAGTTTCCTTTTCGTTACTTGTTCTCTACTCGTTAAACGATACCACTACCACTCATCACTTGATACTAGTAAATAGACTCTAATTAGTTTCTACTCGTTAGTCTCTCATCATTACTCGTTACTGACTACACTTTTCTCATTAATTGCTAATTGTTACTCGTTTGTTCTAACTACTTGTTACTCATTACTCGCTGTGCATAACTCATTACCAACTAATTGCTTCTCGTAAACAGTGTTGCCAGATTAGCCTATTTCAGGCTAGATCTAGCATATTTGAAAATGGAAAAAAGAAATTACAAAATTTGCAAATAGCTTATAGCCCAAAATCTAGCATACTTTAAAGTTCATATAGCATATTCTAGCAATAAATGTTTTCACGACATCAACGAAATATTTCATAAGCTGAAAATATTTCACGGTATAAAAATATCGAGTTTTGTTTTTTGTTACGTGAACTTTATTCAAACGATCGTCAATTTGTTATCTCATCGATGGTGTCATCGAGATGTTGTCTGATGCATGGCGATGTGTTAAGAAAGTGAATATTGGAAAATGTAATTACTTTAATTCGATATCTTATGATTTATCGAACTCGATAATGTTAAGTTTTTTGGTATTTTATATTGGAGTAAGTTGGCAGCTCAAGACTGAAAAAAGATGATGATGAATAAGACGCGTGAAGAATAGACGCATTAAGATTTAAGAAAGAAAACTGAAAACACGCGCAATTGCGCAAAGTATTATTTAAATAAACTATTAGTAATACGCAAAGTGTTTTATTTTACTGACATACAAACGACATGTGTATGTGTGACAACAAAATATCGAGCGTCTTTCGAGCCGGACATATTTAACATTATATTCCATACAGGTACACCAACAGTTTAGCTTGCAAAAATGCCAAAAATAAAATATAAACAATTATTCCGCGATGTTTGGCTGGAAGGCAGCACTAGAAAATCTACAATTGTAGAAAAAGTTTTTGATATAAGCACTAAGCAAATAACCTATAGAGAACCCATCCCATACAAATAAATGTCACAGCCAAAATGCTTTGTCCACTGCACTAATTTAATTTTAACAAAAACCTAATGATTTAGCTTAATTTTACTCAAAATCTAGCTTATGCGGGCGCTGATCGCCTGGCAACACTGCTCGTAAATCTCTTCATATTACTCATTACTTGTTTCTAGCTATTTTCTACTCGTTACTTGCTACTCGCTACAAATACTTTACTTTTGTTCATTACTCTTTCAAACCACTGCCGCCATTCCTTACACTCCATTCAATACTCTTTACATGCCTCCCTCCCAATCCTTCCTGAAAATGTCAATATTATCGAATGAAACACCCAATCAAGTTAATCAAACGTATAAGAAAATTTATTTACGAGTAAATATATATAAATTTGGACTAAAGTGTTCTATATATAGTCTTCAACGGTTAACAGGGACCACAGGGGCCACACGGAGCTTGAGGACCACACGGCCCCACTGGTCCACAATGTGTGTTCCACGGAGTTGGAGCACACGGATAACATGGTCCACACTCGGGCGACTCGTAGGGACAAGGAGGGGAGCAGGGTCCGCATGGACCGCAGGGTCCACACGGCGAGGATCCAAGTGGTCCACAGCCCGTTCCGCAGGGACCGCAGGGTGCAGGCACATAAGGTCCAGAAGGCATTGTCAAGCCACACGGTCCACAATTGGGGACAGCACAGGGCCCTCCGCAAGGTCCGCAGGGTCCACAAGGTCCACGGGGCCCACAAGGTCCACAAGGTCCACAGGGTCCACGGGGCCCACAGGGACCGCAACGAGTCTCACATACGGGATACTGGTTGGTGGAGAAACAGGGCAGGGGACAGCACGCTCCACCCGGAGCACATGGTCCAATCGGGCACGGAGGACAGGCGGCACTTGGCTTATAGTTGATGGGTCCATTGGGATAGCAGCAGTATTCCCTGGGGGGCGGAATGTCGATGGTCTGCGGCTTGGGCTGGCACAGTATCGACTGGCAGACTTCCCTCGGCTCGCACACGCGCTTCGGGTAGCAGACGACGTAGGGATCCGGAATCATAGACGGATAGTAAATGACACGGGGCTCGCGCACCATTTGCGAGACCCAAACCAGCTTAGGGACCTTGATGACCCGCGTGGTGTCCACGACTTTCGGCACTGTGATTTGCCTGCAGCGATTGACAACCATGGGCTCCGGCACGATTTTCTCCGTGAAAACCACGCGCTTCTTGCAAATCAGACGCGGCGGCTGTTGCACCGTAACGCACTTGGGAAAGGGCGGCGGGATGCGGGGGGCGCACTGCGGCAGGGCCTCCAACTGGGCGGCGTTGTAGCATTTTGGCGAGCACTCAAAGGGCCCACAGCAGGGATCACAGGGGTTGCACGGTCCGCAGGGAGAACACATTCTCTGTTTTTAGTTAAAAACTTTTGTAAATTTTATCAAATATTTATAAAAAAAATTAATTTTTTTTGGTTTTTTTAATTTTGAGGCTGGTTGAGTTGAGAAAATTATGTTTGTTCAATCTGTAAAATCGAAATGGTCCAGCTATGTCGAAAGATCCAAAATTTCTGATGACAGAAAATGTTAGTCTAGTCATATTCTATAGTGTCAAATCAAGCACAGGGCTCTCCGTCTGTGTTAAAATTTAAATTTCATATTTCATTGTTATCAAACAATGTAAAATGTGACTAAAACAGTGGTGTCAAAAATGATTTATATGCTCGGAAATATATAACTTTCTTGGCTTTAATGTTTCTTCCTTGCAATTGAACTTTGACTAAAAGCCAGATTGAGTGATTTAGCGGGAAAAAAATCTAAATTTAGCAAAAAAAAATCTGAAATTAGCAAAAAAAAATCAGTGAGTTATTTTAGGATAACTTATACAACAAAAGAGTTTTTGGTTCTAAAGGTTAATTTGCATCTGATTGTTCCTATGGCAGCTATATGTTATAGTGACCCGACTTTGACCAAATTTTGACAGGATGTAAGAGAAAGTCCCAAAAATATAATCTATGAGTTTGGTTGTGATATCTTAAGAAACAAATAAGTTGTTCATACTAAGCAATTCCGTGACCTTTGACCCCGAATTTGAAAACGCCACACAGTGGGGCCGTTGCTGATTTTACTTTGCAAAAATCATAGGTTTTGAACCAAATACGATTGAAATTGAATAATTCTAATGGCATATGATAGATAACTTTTTAGCCTATGAAAAATTTTTTAAAAAATATTTTTTTTTTTTAACTTTTTGAAAGTAATATATTAATATAAAAACCTTAAAAATAAAACGAAATAAATCAAACATTTAAGAAAATATTTTGTTTTAGGTGCCATATAACTTATTTTTTTCACAAATTTCAACTTTGATATCCCCTAAGTAAGTATCTAGGGGGCGTGGCACATTTCTTAAACTCTCATTTCATAGGCTAAAAAGTTATCTATCATATGCCATTAAAATTATTCAATTTCAATACAATTTCAATCTTATTTGGTTCAAAACCTATGATCTTTGCAAAGTAAAATCAGCAACGGCCCCACTGTGCGCCGTCTTACTGCACGATGAAATTATCTCATCTATGATGTGTGAAAATTTCATCTTTCTACGCTTAGCCGTTTGGCTTACACGTTGATTCACGTTGATCAGTCAGTCAGTCAGGACTAAAGCGTCTTGTCTAATATGTCACTCCATTCTTTACTCGCTACATTTAACACTATATTCACTTCTTCTTACACTCTGTTCGCTACAATTTTACTCGCTAGTCTTAACACCTCACTCGTTACTCGTTACGCTCTGACTTCCACTCACTGCTCTTCACACTCTATTTGGTATAATCTCCACTCTGTTCTCACTGATTTCAGCACTCAGCTCTCTACTCGCTACTTCTTACTCTCTGTAACGACTAGTCCATGATATGCTAATGAGCTGAGCGCAGTTCTTTTTTCTTTCGTCTTGAGCTTGTCAGCAAATAGTTTTGACAGTTCCAACAACTTTTCATATGATTTTTCGCGAAAATGCAGGAGAAGTTCCGTCACTGTAACTGTTTTCTAGTGGAAAGTGGATATATTTGCATATCATGACACACTTCTTCAATATTCAAGGCAGCAGAAGTTCATCTCTAAACTTATTACGGCTAATTAACTAGCTCTCGCTTCTAATAGTTAATTGAGAACTGTAACTCCATTAGCAGCCTTCGTCTTCGAAATAAAGTAATTCTTTCTTTTTATTTAACCCAATTTCTTGACATTCACCTTAAAAACTCTGAGCTGCCAACGCCCATTTCAAAACTAACAATGAAAAAGTAAACTACGAATACTTATACCAAAAAAAAAGAATTGTATAACTTTCTATCGCAAGCAAAAGTTTTTAAAATGTTCACTAAAACAATAAAAAATAAAAATGTAGAAGCTTAAAGCTTTTGACTAGGACATACCCTGTACACAGTTCAGTTAAAATTGTTCGAGCTCTAATAGTTAAATAGATGGCAGGATATAAAAATACCGATTAGTTTTTTAGAATTAATTTACTAATAATAACTCTACAAAATATTTTACAAGGGAACATTAATAATTATACTATTTATCTGTATTACATTCAATCCTTACAGGGTATGCAAATGTGCGACTAGCTAAAACTGTAACACAACATCCGGCGAAACTAGAAAAAGTACACAAAATAGGCGCCAGTTGTGCGGGCCAAAAAGTTTCAACCGTTTCGAAAAATGTAATAAGTGAAAGAAAGTAAAACTAATGAAAAAAGTCAATGATAGAGCAGAATGCCTGGCTCAATGATACCCTAAAATCCTAAATTACAAACATAGGATTTATTAATAAATTTATCAACAGCAATAATATCGATTGAAAGTTTTTACACTTTAAAATGCACTTGTATTTAATAAAAAAGTTTTGTTTTTGTCAAGGAATTTACTGGTAAATTTGCAGAGAGCACAAAATATATTCACATTATATTTGTGTATTTCTCTCTTGTTTTCCTCTTTATTTGTGTTCCCTTTTAACGCTTGCACATTAAAACGTCAGTCCGGCAAATTAACGCGTCGAAAACGAAAATAAATTAAGCGGCCTAAATTAAAGCGCATAAATCAAACGAGACCCGCGAATGTGAAGTAAGAGTGCAAAATGGGCGACTTTTATTTAATATTTTATTCGCCTGAAGAGCCATTGTCATTCGAATTAAAGGTACATCTCCTATGACAAGTGGAATCAGCTAAAACAAGGGAGAAAAAAAAAAAAAAAAAATGGTATTAATATGCATAGTTCAATCAAATAATCAAATTGTATCAATCAAATAATTAAACTATTTAAAGTAGGTTGTAAGCTATAATAAGGATAAATCTTAAACTAAAGCAAGGATTGTTTACGGTTATATGTTACTTTTTCCTTTCTTTCATAGTTGTAAAATGTTTAATGTTAATAATATTTAGAAAACCGATGTTTGTAATAGTGACTAGTGCATTAAATAATAAGCGTTAGCTTGTAGCCCTGGGAATCAAAATAAAATAAAATTAAATAAATAAATATCAAGTCTTTGTTATGCTCTGCCAATAACTAGATGTCGAATTACTTAAAAATTTAAAATTAAATATAATAAATAAATGTTTTAATTATGCCTGATCAGGTTTTTTACCATATCCACTTCCCATTTCGATAAATTCACGGTATACTTTTCATCTGTTGCTTACATTTGTTTTCAGTGTATTAAACAGTCAACACTTTCATAATTCTGATATTTTAAAATCTTCTTTTGTGACCCACGCCCACGCTTTGTTTACAATTCGTTTAAGCGCAACGCTTTTGGCCATGTACGTTGGCCATTTATTTGAATTTGTGTTTTATTTTTTAGCCCGCTTTTTCTTACATAATTTATGTGACTTTAATTTTGGATAAATGGCTTGCAGCCCTGAAGCCTAGAACTCCCTGATTACAATGCGCAAAATTTGTAGAAATAATTTTACCAGTCTAATGGTTAGTGGTTAATTAGTTTAATTAGCCAATTTGAATAGACTTACATTTGTTGGTCAAGAATAATGGATTTTGATTATAAGTCAGGCATCAAGTTGCACAAATTGGCCAATTACGAAATCAATTGCATTGAAATAGAAGAAAAATATATATAGAAATATATTTGAAAGTGAAAGGTCATGGATACAGTGAGTACTCACGTTGAATGGACAAGGTGCTGTGTGTAAATCAATTGTCATTGCTGGGGCAACTGACAACTGACGCACACGCACACAAATCAACAACAAAACTGAACTGAACTGAACGGAACTGAACGGAATAGAACTGAAAGGGAATTGAACGCCTGACCAATTCTTGGATAATAAACAGAAACTGAATAGCAGCTAAATAGTGGGAGGGCGGAGGGAGGAGAAAGCCAAAGTGCGGGACTCTACGGTTGAAATCTCCTTCTATTCAGACTATTCAATATATTGTACGTTGTATTTTATTGTATTTATTTACTGCGCAAACATCAACAACCACACCGAATAAATATTTATTATTTGACTTGCGAGCTGCATATAATATACACAGAGTTGGAACCTAAATAAATTGTAGCTAAATTGCTTTAACATTCAGAAAATGCAACTTTTTTATTTATACAATAGTCTCAAAACTAAAAATCTCTCAAAAAGTAAATGAAATCGAAGAACATAACACAACATAATATCTACTATTAACACAAATTATAAAGGATATTTTTTTTTTACTTGTGGTTTTCAAGAAGAAATAAAACGCATTTAATTTAATGTTATGGCAAAGAGATTAGCTTTATTATAAAGATAAAGGTTTGCCTTTTTGTTTTTTAAAAGAATTTTGGGCAAGTGGCCGCCTGGCTGGCTCGAATAAATTCCTGCCGAGAGACCCAATTTTCGACCATTTTTTAATCGTCTCGGGCTTACCTGCGTAGTCAAGCCACTTCACATAATCTCACAAAAATAAGTCTACAGGCGTTAAATCATACGATATACATACATAGGTGGCCAATTGACCAGACCCAAGCGTAAAGTAAACTTTTCACCGGAATCGCCTCTCAATTGGGCTATTGTTTTCCGTGCTGTGTGGCATGTGGATCCGTCTTGCTGACTAACTGATCATACAATGGAAAAAATTCAAAATGCAATTTCTTAACCGAGCATGAACTTTGATGATAAAATTCAATAATTTGCAAACGTTGTTCAGGAGTGAGTCTTTTCATTGTAAAATGGCAAACCATACTGAGCATAAATCAAGTGACAGCTGTCAAAAAGTCCAAACCAGAAAAAGTGTTGCCAGAATAAAAGCCACAAGTCTAAAAAAAAACACCCTTTATTATGATCATCAATTAGAATGCCCGCCATTCTCATTAAAACTTGTTCAAAGATTAGTTGAGTTCAAGTTAAAGTTAAACTTAAATTTAAATTTAAATTCAAATTCTTATTCATTTTCTCACTCTCATCAAAGTCAACTTTTAAATTGATTCATTTGCCTGGCAGCTTTTATTTGTGAATACATCAAGTGAAATTAAAATGCATGCACCTTTTTCCAAGCTATTTGATCTTTCTTTGTACGCTTCAGTTGCCAAGTCCAAGTCCAAGAAAAAGTTTCTCATTGCGGAACGTCAATCAGGAAAGATGCCTAAAAGCAGACTGTAGACAATTTTCTGGAAATTTTTAATTGAAATTAGCATAGGGAATTTGATGTTGCCGCCAATTTGGCAATGGCTTCAATTCCGAACTCGCTGCCATTCTGCGGTTCCATGATAAAAATTCAAGCTGTGAGTTACCCAGAGAGGGGTGAGGGGACAAATTGATAATGGGGCTGCCAATTGGCAATGGTTGGCAGCTGGAACAGAGCCAAGAACCGTAGCACGGCAGCCTAATCAGCCGACAACTATTTGCTGGCAATATTTACTTGGCCATTTCCTATTTTCAAACATTTTTCTGCATATCTTTAGGCGTACTTCATTGCTCACTGTCATATCTAATCAAATCAGAATGAATGAAACACTTCACAACAACAGTTCCACGATTCGTTCGTCGTCGCGGAAAACAATCTATTTGCCTAATATATTACGATATTAGGCTATTCTATTCTTAGTTGTGGGCCCCGAGGCGCATTAGACTTTTGTTTACGCATCATTTGGTCATTTGGTTTTGGCCATTTGAGCTGCCTTCACTCCGACACTCACTAATAACGAATTTATTATGGCCTCTTATCAATCAAAAGCCTCGTTTAAGTGCCACAAGAAGTGGCCACTACTCATCGATGTTTCGGCCTATCAAATGCACCACGTTAAATTCTAGTAAATCCAAAATCATGTAGTCTGATTTAAGGTAATGAAGCGTAAATTGAGATTGTGCTCTGCTCTAAACTGCAAAGAGTAATAGAGCTTCAAGCAGAGGACAAGTCAAGTGTCCAGTACAATATATACATTGTTATTATATTCCATTGTCTGAATACATTCATTAGACGATTACAACACCAGTTTACCTGTAGTGTATTGTGTTTAGCTTGACTTCCAGTAGATCTTTGAATTTAAATAGATATTTATGAAAATACCAGACACACAAATTGTGTTGCCAACTCTTCGGGTCATGAAAAAGCTAAACTAGCCTTTGGAAAAAGCTAGAAATAGCCATAAAATTTTGTTGGTAGCTAAAAAAACGATATTTTTATTGATTTAATCCAGTGTTTTTGGTTCCGCACAACAATCCCAAACGGTCAATTGCGAAAAATTACTTTTTTAACCCAATTTTTCTCCTTTTCATACAAAAGTGGCTTTTAGCAATTTTCAAAAAATCATAAAAAATACTAGCGAAGAGAATTTTTAACCTTTTTTTTGCAGACACTCTTAGAATTGTTTGAAAAATTTTTTTGGATCAAAATATTTTTTGTTTGAGACCGAGGAAAGTTTCTAAAAACAGATTTTTACAAAAATTCAAAATTTTCAATGGGTACTTAATGGGTTAAAGAAATTTTTGTATCACTCAAACGGAATTTAAATGAATAGAAGTTTAAATTTAGAAATCTGCATCAAATCTTATTTATTATACAAAAATTTGACAAAGTTAGGGTGTATGAAGACATTAGTGGACCACTGTACATATTTTAGGCATTTTCACCTTACATCGCGATCGATTCATAAATTGTAAAATACCTCGTTAGTGAATAAATAGATTAGTGATAAAACTAGATTCAATAGATTTCTTAGTTAAAAACGATCAAATTAAATGCTCTTTTGGCTTATCGATGTTTTTGTGTCATTCAAATAAAAAAAAATAAAGGACGGGGTCTAAGAATACTACTAAGTATTTAAGTGTGGCATCTAAAGGAGCGGTGGGCACAAAATCTGAATTAGGGAGCACTACAACAACATTAACAACATGGACCCTATTAGGGTCTACTTAAGTTGGGAGCAGCCACTGCTCCCGGAGCCACTGCGTGCCCACCGCTGATCTATAAACATAAAAATACATGAAGTTACCAGATGTTTTTAAATAGCTAAAATTCCCCAAATTTCGCTTGGAAAATATCTATAATCCCGCATTTGCCAATTGCAGCCCACTAGATCTAGCGGGAAAATAGCTAAATTGGCAACACTGCACACAATCTGCCGAGCCTTCGCAGTACAAACTTATTTTTTGTGCCCACACTTTTTTAGCAGCTGTGAAAATCTTTAGCCTTCTAGCTCTTACCGCTCGGACATTCTTTTTTGCCAGTTAGTCATTAAATCAGTCAGTCAACACAACGAGTTTATATATGTATGTACATTAGGGTTTGTAAAAATTACATACAAATTTTTTACCATTTCATATGTATTTTTTACGTATTTTGTAACAGCGCGCGGTTTGTTTCGCCGATGTTGGTGGCAAAATTCTGTAATTTTTGAACTAGGTGAGATATCGGGTTGAAAATTAAACTATATGTTCTCAATACTTCAAATGATTTTTGAAAAAAAAAAATAAGAGTGGGCGTGGTACTAAAAAGGGCGTAAATTAACGGTCAAATGCAAATTAATGCCAATTTTTGTAATTTTATATTTAAAAATTATTTTTTTTTAATTTTAGAAAAAATTTCATAAATAAAATTTAATTTTTTTACTTTCTTTTTACAATTTTAAGCATTTTTTAATTAAAAAAAAAAATGTTAAGTGAAACAAAATATTTTTTATGCACTCGCTTAGGTTTCTATGTATGTTTAAAATGACAAAGAGATACGAAAAGTTTCTCGTTAAAAATCGGAAACTCGAATTTGATTTTAGACCCATGGTTCATTGGGCAAAGCTACTTAAAATTCGTCGTAGATTACGATTTTCACAACCGCTTAGTGCTTTATTTTTAAGCCCATACAAATTGACCCACTCTAATGTACATAACAAAGATATTTAGATAACTTTAAAGGTCGTATGGAAATCATAACTCAGCAAGCGTAGTTAGTTGGTAGATAGTCCTTTGAAATCGGAAATCTGAGGGATACACAGGCAGTGCACACGCACTCAGTCATTCAGTCGTTCAGTCATGGCCATTTCATGTCCGGTGATTGTAACTTTTGGGCGATGATAAATACATGAGCAAACAACAACAGTCAGTGACAGTTGGAGAGGGGTGTGTGCCGAGGCGGAGGAGGTGGAAGTGATAATGGGTTGGAGGGGGGAGCGCATTAATTCCAGGCCAACACTTGAGCCGCTTATTAGGCCAGAACAGGCCATAACAGGCCAGGCCAGCAAAGAGGCAAATTATGTAGCCTTTGGGGGGGGGCGTTGTAGCCACAAGCAGGGTCAGCTCGAGGTCACACAATGGTGTTGCAAACAATAACTTTGGGCTTTTCCATGTCAACAAACATTAACACGGACACCAACTAAACAGAGAGCGCCAGGGATCGACCAGCACATTGTTCAAATCGACTGAAGCGGATATGAGAGGAGTATCGAGTATATATGTATATAATACAAAAGTGACAGCTCCTTGGCTGAGATGCCTCGATACCCGCAGTCCAAACCATTCAATGTATTTCGACAGCAGCCACTTCGTCTCCAACATTCCCAAAATTCCCTTTACACCCACTGGAAAAAGTCTGCTTTATTATTTGCGCATTTTCATCGAAGGAAAAGTCGGAAGTTGCCGGGGGGAAGAGGGAATTTTGGTCTGGCTTGTACAATTTGATGTATGCAAAATTTTATGTTCATAAAGTTATCAACGACAACATTTGCATTGTGTTTCTGTTGCCTGTTTGCTGTCCTCCCCATGTCCTGCTTTATATACCCATTAAAAATGTGCTCAAGAGGGGCATAACAAGTTGTACAATTGATCTATACAGTCAGAGCTGACAAGCTTTCATTATTTATAAATTAATTTCTCAAGTTATTATAAATATTTTTACTAAATAAGTTTAGAAAATTAATTTATGCAGGATATCTTCTAGCTTCTAATTTTATCTGGAGTTTACTTACTTTCTGAACCGGATATGGGCGATAGATAAATCGCTATCACAACGCCGCTTTTTTTGCTCGAAACTTACAAATTTATGACATGTAAAATATTCCTAAATTTTGTGCGTTGCAAGTCAAAGTTTTTCCGCACTCAATATTTTCTAGGGCACACTTTAAAGTGCTGCACAAATATTCGCTTCGCTTTTTGGTGTTGAGAAGCTTTTAACTTCTTGGATTTGTTTAATACTTAAGATACTCGTAGTTAAACAAAACAAATAATAAAACTATGCTAGATCCCATGACCAAGTGTACTGCAAATAAGCAGTTTGAAATTGAAGAAATGGGTCGAATATATATTATTTGAATATTATTTGCCTCATTCACTTTGCTCTTTCTGTCTCAATTTATTCCTTCTTTCACCTTGCCCAATTTATGTGCTGACAATTCCACACTCATTAATTTCCGAATAATATAATTTGTTTCATCGTAATACTAAAATACTCCATTAATTACCATTAATGCTGGCAAATTGTTAAACAAACATTTGTATACTAATTATAAACAGAATCTCGTTAGCCCGGAATCATGTGAGCGCTGTTTTCCGAAGCTGAAATATAAATAAAACAAAATATGTATATATATACTCGAATAAAAAAAATTCGCCTAACTGATTGGCAATTAACATATAGAACCTTGTCTTTTCTGCCCTCAAGGGGGAAATTCGTACTCATTTTAAGAGATTTTTACAAATAAGAGAAATTAAATAGCATATAGTCTTCATTCAATATTAAGTAACTACATATCTATACACTTCTGTATCTCACTTCCCTTACATATGCTCACGTATGAATAAATCCTTTCGTTAGCTTGCCTACTTAAAAGTTTGTTTACCACACCAATTATTACTAGACTCTCCTTTCACAGCATATTTATATTTCCATGAAATTTTTTAATAAATGTGTATACACAGCTCACGAACACGCATTGCAGCAACAAAATGTTCCACAAAAAGGATTTTATTTTATAGTCCTATAACGCTGCGTTGATGTGTAAATTGATGGGGAGTTGGAAGGGAGGAATCACGCTCAGTATCTTTTGCAGACGAGAATTATAGCTGATTAAGGTCGATTATTAATTATGGCGTATGCGTTTTTAAAATTTCACGCAGGCCCAGGCTTTAATTAACAAATAAAGCACGGCGATAAACAAATTAAATGGTCTGCAATCTTTCAAAATATTTAATTAAACTTTTGACAGTTTGGCGCAAGCAAAATTCGTGCTATTTGCTTTGAATGCGCTTTTCGCATTCTTAGAATATCTTGCATACTGCCTATCTCTTTCTCTCCCTCGCTCGCTTTGTATAGGAGTGTACGTGTTTTTGTGTTAACGTGTTTTTCACTCGACTTCCTTCTACACATGCAGTTAGCAGCAAAATTTTCATTTAAATGCTCAGCAGCCCACAAAAGTATGCAACGATTTTTTGTGTGTGTATATGAGCAACTCATTTGCAAGTGCGAGTTCGGAATGCACAGTGTGCACAGTGGGGCAAATTAACATATTTACTAGTAGTAGTTAATTGATTAAAATGGCACCTCATACGAGCTCCGAAACTTTTTTTTAGAATTTTAAAAAAGAAGATAAAAAAAATGAATAAAATTTTAGGAATCTAAAATTGGGGAAAAAAATAGGAATCATAAATTAGGAATTTCAACTCAGAAAAATATTCAGAGTACAAAAATTAGGAAAAAAAAATATACAGGGGTGCCACAGAAATCGCTTTCACTTGAATTTCACTTAAATTTGTATGAAATTTGTAAATTATAGTGAAATTCAAGCTAAAGCGATTTCAGTGGCACCCCTGATAAACATGTATATTTTGAAATAAATAGTTCGAATAAATATCACATGCGCTGGTATTCGAAGTCCTGATTTTAAAATAAATGGCTCGACAAATTTTGTCTTTATGCTAAAAAAAAAAAAAGAAATCAAAACTACTTTAAGAATCAAAAATCGCGCAATTTTTAATAAAATATTTTTGATTTCGGCTTTTTCTAATTTTTGTTTTCCCAATTTTTATTTTCCCAATTTTTGCTTTCCCAATTTTTGTCCTCCTAATTTTGGATTCCTAAAAACTGTATTTTTAATTTCGGATTCGTAATTTTGGATTAATAATTATTCGATTCCTAATTTTGGATTCCTTATTTTTGTTTCCGAATTTTTGTATTCTGAGTAATATTTTTCGACATTCGTATATAGAATCGATTAAAATATGTTATACACTCTTACAGTCAGCAACTAGGATTATAAAACATTAATTAATGTTTTAACATTAAGTATTTTAATGAATATTTTTACATTAAGTATATTCATTGATGCTTTATTATCCTGTATTCTATTACTATACCTCGTTACTTATCGAGGTCAGTCATTTAATAATAATTAGTTAATAAATTATTTTAAAACTAACATTCTTGAAAATTACTCGTAACATAAAAGTTTGATATACTACCAATATTTCATTTAATGCCCGTATAAATGTTTTTATGCACCACTGTGCTTTAGGTACTTGTATACATGTACATATGTATGTATGTGTTTGTGTCTGTGTGGTGTGCTAAGTGCGCTTGTTCTAGATAATTAAAAATGTCATGCAGTTTTAGCTTCTCGACTTTTTGTGCTTAATTTGATTCAGCAGCAAAGTTTTTGTACTTCCTTCTAAACGATTTTTCTTCTGCCTGAATTGTTTTGCATGTAGCGTATACGTAATTACAAACATTTTAAATTCAAATTTGTAGCTTAATTTTAGCTTGCGATTATGCGCATTTTTCTAACGCTTGACTTCACATTCTAACGCCTCTAATGTCATGCGACACCTTTCGCTGATCGCAACGGCTGAACGATTTTAATATAAACAGTTGCTAACATTTTTTTAAAAATGTTGCTGTTTTGCTTTTTAAATCTACATCATCAATATAAGAAATCGATATGCAAGCTACACTGAAATCCGTGTCAAATACAAAACGATTCTCGATTATTCTGAGTTGTGGCAATCCAAAATTACAAGAGTGGAGGCAACAGCGACACGAAGTGTGATGCGACCACGCCCATTTTTTGTGTGTAACGCCTACTCAGCTGCCCTGCAGCTGTTGCTGCCGCTGTCATGTTCAAAATGCGAATCACGACAGCAGAATTTGCATTAATTTCAGCCACAGGTGCAAAAACAGCAACCAAAAAGATGATGGCAGAAGATTAAATACACTTATATGAAGTTAAGGAATGAGAATTGTTTTATTTTTGAGGTAAATTAATTCATTAATTTAGCAGGGAAAAGCTCTATAAAGTGTACAGAATGTTGATAAATTATTGTTATGTATTTTTATAAAAATAAATCAAAAAGTATACGAAACAAGAAGTTCAAACTACTTTAAATGGAGACGATATTAATATTGTTATAAAAAGAACTACCAGCCATCCTTTTTTTTATATATATTAGTCTTAAATGAATATAAAAATCATGACACCCCATTCAAAATTGTTGGAATTGAAAAATGCATCGCGATTATGACAACGTTCTATAAAGTATGTGAAGCAGTAGAAGCTATCCGCATTAGAGCTGCATCCACTGCGTATGAGTAATGTGTGTGCGTCGATGAGTGAGAGCATGTGTGTGTGCGTGTGTGAGAGGATGTATAACTTGAGTTAAGTGAAATGGAAAGCTATGAAACGAGCAGAGAGAGGGAGAGCATTTCAAGGGGATATGTGGTTGGGGTAAAGTAGAAATGACTTCGATTTTATTAGCAGCTGGTTTTTGCGATTTTGTAGCTGTTGCATCTGATTCGGATGATATCAGGTATGCCAACTCATTTCACAGCTGAGCGACAGAGACACTTCCAAGTAATCATTAGAATTTAATGCCTGACTGGGATGTGAAAGATGCGAGAGAAGCGAGAGATGTGAGAAATGATGTGTGAGCACTTCATAAATATTTGTGCCAGACACATCACAGATATACATATATACTTCCCGACTCTTCAATGTGTATCTATGTGTATGTGTGGTTTATGTAAATGTGTGTGTGTGCTTAACTTGGCTGTTGCATAAAGTTGCACGAGTAGCAAAAACTTTCTTAATTACTTGCAAATGCTGAGCGTTTTTAATTGCGGCTTGGAGTGAAATATGCATTTCGCAAATAATGAAAATTTGAATAAAAACTACTTGAAATTCTTGCTGCAAAATGCACAATCGTACTTAATGAAATGTGGTTACAAAATTTACATTGCCGCATTTTCTCAAAATTTGTTAAATTACTTGATTTTATCTGATTTCGAGCAAACCAAAATTCAATTCGAGAATGTGAAAGCATGCAAAAAGTTGGCAAAAAACTATCAACTAAATTTAATTAAATTTTGAAACAATAGTTTTTCCCAATATAGAAATTCGTTCGCTCGCCTAAAGCTATTTTGAGTTTCTTTTTTTACAAATTGAATTCTCTCTCGTTTTTTTATGATTGTGGCAGGCGCACAACTTTGATTGGGTTATCATAATAAAGAACAACAAAAGTATGAAACATTTTGTTCGTAATTTGCCAACTAATTAATTGAAATATAAATTGAAATGAGAATTGTGTTGACTGCTCGCAAGCAAACTCAATTTTCGTCTGCAATTTTCATTTATGATCATCATAATTGGTTTTGTCCATGGCAAACTCTCTTTCTCTCTTTCTTCCTATCTCCCTTTGTTTACAATTTGAAAATCTCATGTGGCTCACAATAAATTTACAGTTTTTATTCTTTGTGTGCTCTCATCAGACAAAAACAGCGACCAACGACAGACACTATACGCCAGAGCAGGACGGCATGTGTCGGAGTGGGCGGAGAGCGGAGAGCGTAAAGTGTGAGAGAGATTCGCTTTACAAATTGGCTGCTGGGTAGGCGGTAAAACATTTTTCGATGACAAATGCAAAAACAACACACACACACACACACACACACACACACACAGACATCGGAGACAGCAGATTTTACTTGTGAAATATCCGAAATTCACAAGTGTATGCAAAAAGGTACGCTGTGAAAGTGGACTGAGACAGTGGGATTTGGACCGTGAGTGCGATGAGTTGGAGTGGAACTTGGGATGGGGGGGAGAGGGAATTCTTAAGAATTGCGAGCTTACGCACAAGCGGAATACACACCCACACACAAACACACATAAGCACACGTGTACACTAAAAAAAAAAAAGACCACTTTCCAAAATTAAGAACATTCCTCTTAAATATTTTGTTCTTAATATAAAACCATTTTAAGACCAAATAAGAATATTATTCTACGAAATCTTAAGTTCTTTATACAAGAGTACAAATCTTAGATCTCAAATCTTTTTTTCTTAAAATAAGAACAAAAATCTTAAAATTTTGTCACTTTTTGAGACATAGAATTTACAACTGGTTCTGGCGTATCGAAGGTGATATTAACTTTTCTGTTCCTTGTAGGCCTACTAGAAATTATCTTCCATTATCACTTCCTACTTGCACCACTGATTATGCTTTGCACAATCCTTTTCGCGTCTTATGCACCTGCTTTAACTCTGTTTTTCATGTGTTCTCTTCGGAACAATCTCTGTCTTCTATTAAGCTTTCTATTCTCTCCCATCTCAGGTCGGCTTCTGACCAATTTTAACTGAATGTTTTTCACTTCTATTTCTGTCTTTATCCTATTTTATTACTCTCTCTAATACTCTTCTCTATTCTATCTATACATTGTATACCAACCAACCCCAGCTGTGACCAGGGGCATAGCTTGCCGGACCGGCTAACAAATTCCCCCATCGGGTTGCATTTTTCATCCTTACTCTACCTTTAATTATATATTAAGTCTATTTTATTTATTTTTATTTTATTTTATTATTATTATTTACTTTATTTTATTTATGTTTTTTATTTTTTTATTTCTTCTTTCTTTTCCTAACTTTATTTTGCTTCTCTTTCTATCCAGAATTTGGCTCTAATAACGCCACTGACAGTCCTTGGCTGTGAATAGGGGCATAGCTCGCTGGACTGGCAAATAAAATTCCCCCAACGTGTCGGCGGTGTTATTAGACTAAAATTGTAAATTCTTTTAGGCTTTCTTTTCTTTTTATCTACTTTTAATATTGTTAAATCTATTGTAATTATTAATATTAATATCTATTGAATATGTTTCATCTATATATTAATTAGAGGCAGCAATGTTTGCTTTTTAAATAAATAAATAAAATAAAATAAATTAGGCTTGGATCGCTGGTCAAGTCAGCACAACTGTACTGATGATGGAGATTGGCATCTCTTGAAGAATCTGTATACCGAGCCATGCTCCTTGCGTTCTGCAAGTGTTTTGTGTGTTGTTGTTTGTTGTTTAGTGTCATATCGACATTACTAGACCTCAAGTTAACTAAAACTTACTAAATTCTTCTTAAAATGTTAAGAAGCTTATGCTTTATTTGACATTTTTTGTCTTGAGCATTCAAAACGTTGTGGTCTATAAATAAGAACATATAATCTAAAAAAAAAAAAAAAGTTTTGTTCTTATACTATGATTTGTGGTCTTGAAAATATAAGAATTTATGATCTTAAAAATAAGAACTTCGTCTTAATTGAAATGTTCTTAGAATCAAAATGTGTTTTCTTACTATAAGATTTTCATATTATCGACGCAAAATTCTTAGTTTTAAGACCAAAATCTTGATTTTAGATCCTAATTTTTTTAGCAGTGTAGAAATGCAGATTTTGTTGCCGTCTCGTATTATTACAGTTGCTTTTGTGTTGTGTTATCTCTTTTTGGGGTCGTGCACGTGCACAATTTGTAGAATGTGGCAGAGAAAACAGCCTGGAATTGTGGAACTGTGGAACTGTGGAATTGTGGGTATTGCGGTTTGTTCTCACAATCAACTGCGGAAACTTTCGATACGAGTTCAGGAAAACAGGAGGTTCGTCCGACAGCAAATTCTCAAGCTGAAAGAAGATGATTTAAATCAGATACATTTTAAATATGAATATGCACCTGACACTTATTCAATTTATTTTTGGTAAATAAACTTTGGATTTTTTGTGTACCTTTTCATACCTTCGATAAGCTGCCTATACAAAGAAATTGATAAAGCATTTTATTTTAAATTTCACTCAGTTTGTCATATTTCACTTAGGTTGGAACTGAACAAATTCGCCTTGATTGTCGAAGCTGTCAAATAATAAAACTCAATGCACATTTTAATGCATTTTATTAGTTAACCCAATTCTTGCTGCATCTTCCCTTAGAAATACCCATACACATACATATGTAAATACATATGGGCATTTCCACGGAAAGGTCCACCGCGGCCAAAAACGTAAAATTGATCAAAAATTCACATCTTTTGAAATTTTCTTCCAGAAATGTTTTTAAGTTATTTATTTAAGCAATATACACTGGAAAAAATTAAATAGGATGAACATATAGATTCTACATTGGAATAAATTCACTTTTTCATATTTATGTCAATTTTCTTAAAAATTGACTTCCAAAATGGACCGTTTGTATTTTAACGATTACACTTAGTAGGACAGTAAAATTGTAACATGAACCATTTTAATTCAAAGAAATATATTGAAAATTTAATTTAAATAAGTTTTTCGGGCTGTTTTGGACATATAATTTTTAAATAGAGAGACAGAAAGAACATTAAAAAGTGATGGTAAAAAATGTCCCGTGCGCGATGTCCCGTGCGAAATTACGTCAAATTGAATTAAAAAAAAAAGTGCAAGTCATCTTTGAAAAAAATCATAACCATTTTTAAGAGGCATCAATGCACAAGAGTTAAAAATAAGTTGCATTAAAATATTGCCTCTGGATTCGCTGAAATTGGCGTTTGAATTGGTTGACCTCACAAGTCACTTCCGTTTTGTGTCCCGTGCAAATCACTTGAATTTTTCTATTTTTCTTCAAAATGAAAAATTACCCAAAATCAATCTTTGCACCAATGAAAGAGCTAATCAAATGCTATATGTTAAGCCCTTCATCAGAAAAAAAAACCGTTTCCTTTTTACCGTTTTTTTACTTTGAATGTGTACGAATGTCCCGTGCACGTCCCGTGGAAATGCCCATATGTATGTACATACATGTTTCAGCACGCAAAAGCCACGAAATATGCAGAAAAATCAAGAACAACAACAACAACAAAAGAATATCAGTAAAAAAAACTGTGCAGCTTTTTGCCTGCCACCTGAAAAAATGCAGCTAAAACAAAAGCGCAACCAGAAGCGATTTGTGGGAGGAACAATCGACCATCGGGTTACTCTGGAAAAGGCGTTTAAAAAATAAAAGTATCTGAAATCGCACCTGAGTGTCTAAGTGGCCCTCAGAAAGCTGACCTTCGAATTGATTGACTAAATAACTGACAGACTATCTGATTCTTCGATTAACTTATGCTAGGATAAAATTTAGATATTAATTAATAAAATTAGGTAAAATTAAAATTAAATTATTGCAACCCCATTAAAGGTAAATTTAATGAACACTTATTTATTCATTTATTTATTGTCAGGCTAAAAGCAGCCGACATAACATTTAAGTTAAAATTACTATTATTGTAAAAATATGTATATGTCTATATTCAAATTTAAATTTTAAATTAAAATTAAACGCTCTGGGATATCTAAAATGAAAGAGAAAATAAAACTGGCTTAATATTTGTTGCTAGGATTGGGGAAACCCCAGAATAACCCAATCAGACCAAAATGATATTAATAAGTAGTTAGTTTGTTAGACTAGTTAAACATGATAATATAGAGGACTTAATAGTGAGCGGAGAACATTCGAAACTAATAATTTAGTAATCCCCTTCAAACAAGTTGCCGCAAACCGACAAAAATGGCATTAAGGTTTTTAGTTTTTTTTATTTTGGCCAAGTCAATCGACCCTGTTTACTTCTTTCAAATACAGGGTCCCAAAAGGAGCTGAGAGAAAAAAAAAATGGCCGCAGCTGTCGTTCAGCCTCGAACGCTGCCGTGAACAGCAAACGGCAATGACGCTAATTTTTCACGCAGCTTTGGATGCAACGGCTTTTTGCCAGTGCCCGGAATCGTGGCATGCAGCATGTGGAATGCGGCATGTGGCATGGCACAACAATAAGAGAGAGCCCCCCTCACCAGATGCCAAACAGCCGAAAAAAGAGGCTGCTGCACTGAGGACTGAGAACTGCGCCTGGCAAACGGTAAACGGCGATTGTTGGCACGAGTTGAAGGCAGCATTGCCCGAGGTCAAGTTCCCCACACAATTCCCCTTGATTCCCCTTGACCCTCTTTCCTCTTTGGTCCCCTGCAGTTGGTGGCAACGCTTTCAACACAATTACAATTCGTTTGGCGTTTCGCTTTTGCCTATTAGCTGATGCATGCTACGAGCATTTAACACAGTTATATGCCTACTCGTCGGAGCGTCATTTCCACGGCATGTGGCAACATTTTAACTATGCCACTGAGGTAACTTCAAACTGACTATGTAGCTTAAAATTCGAATGGAATTTTAGCATTGTCAATACAAACATTATATTGACGATCCACCAGAATATTCTAACTCCAATTAATCGATTATTTTAGATATTAAATAATAATATATTTCTTCATTGATCAATTTATTTATTTATTTGGTGTCAAATAAGTACAGTTGACTAAAATGTAATGTACAAATTTGAGTAAAAGTTAAGTAATATTAAATTAATTAAAATTAAATTTAACTGAAATGATAAAAAATAAAATCTGGGGTATTGAAAAATTTGTGAAACTATCCAACATTTATTGCAAGGATTGGAGAAAACCCAATCAGATTAAAAAGTGTTAGTAGTAATAATTAGTAATAATACAAGTATAAGAGTTAGTAAGGTCAGGGATTTCTGGAAAGGAAGAGGAAAAGGGATGATTGCAGGGAGGGAAGAGAGAGTTCTATAGAAATAAAGATTGTTATTCTCAGTGCACAAAGCACGAAGCGAACTGTGCGAAGCGTAATTAGTTGTGCATGTAGGTAAAGCTAAAGGTATAAATTTCCTAGTAGTTCTACAGGGGACAGAAAAAGAAGCACGTTCAATTTATGAAGAATAATAACGCTAAGATTGAGAAGAAGTAGCCTACTGGGATACCTAAAAAAAAATAATACCTACCTTGGACAAACGTTTAAAAAAGCCAAGCACTCCCTTGGCTTCATTAACTATCGTTACAATATTTATAACAATTGTTAGGATTCAAATTGAAATAAATAATTCAACTTATTCAGCAAACTAAAAGTCTTAACTCTATAAAGAGTTCGACTTCGTAGAAACATAAACAATAATCAATTTAACTCTATTTATCAACATAAAATACAACGAATTACAATAGCTGAAAACCTCGATTCATCGATGTTTCCCTGTTTTTTACATGAATAATTTGAGCATTCAGTTCAAATTGAATCGTTGCCACGCCCAGTCAATTCATGAACAGGACACCAGATAATACTAGAGGTCGCTTCATTCCCGTCTGCGAATCAGAATCCGAATCGGATCGGGAACTCGACTCAGACCTAGACCAGGTTAATTAAGTGCATGAGCTGCTGGTTTCCTGGGCACAGGCTAATTAAAAGCAGGTCGCTCCGCTCTCCTACGTGCACTCAATGCCAAATAGGAGCAGGAAAGAGCGCAACAGTCGAGTGTGCTCGACTTTCAGAGACCCGGTTTGTGTGTTAAAAATCAAGGCGGTAAGTTTAGTTTAAAAATAAGATCTAATTAAATAAATTGAATTTTAATATTAATTAATTGTAATTATAAATAATAATGCTTTTGTAATTCTATATTTTCGATAAAAATTTATCTTTTATGCACTCTGTAGGAGTATTTTTATGTTTTCATACAAACTATATCTATAATAAACATTTGATAGTAAATAATGTGTACTTTACAGGTCGCCTGTTACACAAATGTCGACAAACATATAAGCCCCTTGCAAGCTGTGTGTACTGGGCAAATTACAGCTTAGAGTTTGCTCCCACCTGATCCCTCCCAGCTTCCTCTCATCGTCATCTCTCTGCTTTGGCATGCAAAACACGCACAGCGTCAAAACAATTAAATAAAACAGCAAGTCTCAGTTTAGCTTCAGTTCGATGTAAGTATTTGACCAAACTGTTTCTGCTATTTATATGCCTTCCTCCCTTTCTCCCTCTCTTTTCTCAATCTCTTCTTCCGGTCAAACTTGAGTCGCCTAAAGGCGAACGACAATTAATGACTTCACTTTCACTTCACTTTCACTTCAATTTCACTTCACCGCGATGCGTCTTAACAAATTGACAGTCTTTGGTTTATTTAGTCACGACCCCAAAAGTATGCTTTGAATTGTTATGTTAAATTTACCGCCTTTGTGAGTCTATTTATTTGCTGCTCATGGGGGATATTTAAAAAGATGTTAATGTTGGTTTAAATTTTGTATAACACTAATGGATTTACTGTTTAATTTTTATTTTTTTTAATCTTTAATTTTTTATTATCAACATCTAATATCCTTCTTTTTTTTCATAAAAATGTTGTATATTTTATTTAAACAAGTTTTCTGTTACCTTTAGTGGCAACTTAATCTAGTTTTACATTTAAGAGAAAGAACAATTGATCACAGGGGATACAGATATAGAATTAGACAATAATATTTTCAAATAAAGACTACTTGAAAATCTAATATTCTTGACGATCTAACTTATATCTTCAAAGTTATATCATCTATTTTACTTCACTTCTTAATTTTGCCTTTTTTTCCAACTCTTTTTTTTAATCTCTTAAACCCATTTTATATTCATCTTATTATTATGTTCCTTTCTTCTATGCTCCCTCATATCTTCTCCTTGTCATATTCTTAATATCACCTTCTCGTCGTTACCTTTTTTTTCTTCTTTCCTTATATTCTCAATCTTCTTTATCATTCTTCGCTTTATCTTTTCCAGTTTCCTTTAACTTATTTTTTTTTTTATACAATATTATTGAAATTTTTTATTTGGTTTCTATTATTGTTTACATTCATCTATTCTCCTCTTCATGTTCTTCACTTCTTCTATTTCAACTTCAACTCCATTTGCTTTTATGTCTCTTTTATTTTCCAGATCTTTTCTCATTTTCTTCTCATTGCATCAATTTGCAACCTGTCGTCATTTCAAAGGATTCTATTGTCCTTCAGCACATATCATGGATTGACAAATGTGGAGCCAAACTACAAAGTTGCTTTTCATGTTTCTGCCTGTTTCCACTCGCTTAGAAATAAGTACGAATTTCTATTTTTATTTCCCCTCCCTAATCCCCAATCTCACTCGCACTCTCATTCATACTCCCATTCTCATTCCCATTCCCATTCGTGTTTTTGATTTCAATTTCAATGTCTTTGTCCCTGTTCGATTTCATGTTCAAATTGGAATTGGTGTTATGCGAACTAGATGAAGCACAGGCAGAAAGCCGTCTACTAAAATAGACAGACAGACAGACGGACAGACAGACGGACAGACAAACAGAGGGACAAACTGTCAGAGAGAATGGAATTTCTCTTGGGTTGAGTTGGCAAATGTGGCCAGTCAAGTGTAAGAACAAAGCACTTGAAGGCGCCTGGGCGACTAGTGAATTCGTTAGCCACCACCTGAAAAGGGTGAGGAAAGGGAGGCAAGAGAAGAGAAGAAGGTTAGAAGGTGGCACCTGGCCCATATTGACATGCCTGAAGTAGCTTAGTGATTGACAAATAACAAATAGACACGTATGTATTCTAAGATAGGGCCGGCAAACATTGATTTGATTAACTTTTGACTATTGCAATGGCAATGGGAATGGGAATGGGACAGACGAACCCTTTATTTAGAGCGATTTGTGTAATTGACAGCGACAGAATGATGGAAAATGTCTGACATGCACCTGCGAACTAGAGGTGGAGAACTATCGATGGCACTATCGACACCATCGATAACAGCCACCTACTTTAAAATCATAAAAGATACTAGCGAAGAGATTTTTGAAAATTTCTTATTACAGTAGCTTTCAGAATGGTTTGAAGCATTTTTTTGCATCAAAAAAATATTTTGTTTGAGACCGAGGAAAAAAGTTGTATAAGTAAATGTTTACAAAAATTCGAAATTTTCAATGGGTACCTAGTGAGTTACGGAAAGTTTTGCATAATTCAAACGGAATTTAAATGAGCTTTCCAAATATCAGGCGTGCCACAGAAATCGCAAGCGAATTAGAGTTCCGCAGAAATCATTTCCGCACGGAAATTTCCGAGGTGCCACAGAACCTCGAGAGATTAAATGTTTTTAACATTTTTACCAACCTTTTCGAACTAGGCTGCTAAGGGCTGACACCTTCTCAGATTAAATTACCCAAGGGTTTGTTTAGCAACTTTTTTAGGTTTTTCATTGCAGAACAATAAGTTTTTAATTTTTTCCTTATTTAATTTATATAATAATTTACTTTGATTAGCTATAAAAAATTTAAAAGCAATTGGCGCAACAAAATAAAAGTTACTCGACAACTCTAGCGACTGTCTGCCATTAATCTGGCAACTCTTCGTGAAAAATGTTTTCACAAATTGCATAATAGTGGGATTCCGGTAAACGTTTTTGATTTGCTTTTGATTATTTTTAACCAAATCGAAATCATTTGACGGAACGACCCTTTTTGCACACTGATTATTTTTTGATTTCGTGAACAGCTGACAGCCTGGGCGAACAGCTGATTGACAGCTAAAAAGTATACAAAATTCCGAAAGAAAGCCAGAAAAGGAAATTTATATGCGTCTTAAACGAAAGTGTGCTTTTCGATTATGTTTTTATTGAATATTCGCAGATTTAAACAAACATTTTATATTTATTTATTTATAAATACTTTAAATGCATTAGACTTACGTTCTGCGTATTGATATGACAGCAGAATGTAAACAAACACCATATGCCACACAGCTGACACAGTTTTGAGTTGAAAGCAAATCAAAATGAAAAAATAATCAGTCTCAGAGCTGATTTTTCGAAATCAATTAGTAAGACCACATTTCCCTGATTTGCTCTGGGCACACTGAAAATTTTGTATGGAGCAGCTGTGAACAGCTGACTGAAAAATCAAAATCAAATCAAAAGCAAATCAAAAACGTTTACCGGAATCCCACTAATAAGTTAAAGGCTTTTTTCGGTAAAGCATGATTTACCTCAAAGGAGATATTCTTTGAATGCTTAACTTAAAGAAAACAGAAGTGGTTCCATGTATATATTTTTAATACCTTGCTTCGAATTCTGACTACAAAATGTGACTTCGAAAATCTTAATCGAACTAGGTGGCAGCGTCGGACGCCAGCGGATTTAACGCTAGTTTATTTCGCGTAAAATTATTCTGCGAATTGACCTGATATATTATATAATAAGCTATTATTTTCTTATGTAAAGTCAAAAAATTTCTTGACAAACTGGTTTTTTTTTTTTGTTCAATAGTTCTCCACCTCTGCTGTGAACCCTGAAAAATATTTACAAATTTTGAATTCCAGCATCATCTCATATATGTACATATGTGTGTGTGTGTGTGTGTGTGTGCGTGGGAGAGTGTTGGCCACTTGGGCTTAAATCTAATTAAATGGGGGATTGCGCGTTGGATTTTTCTGCCATGTTTTTCCACGAAGGGGTTAACTTGATTGCGGAGCTGAGCTGCCAAAGTGGCAATGATCTCAGCTCTTTTCCCCAACGAGTACACTCATATGTGAGTGTGAGTGTAAATGTGAGTGTGAGTCTCTGTCTGTCCGTGCCAAGGATAAACAATTTACTTGTCCTTCGCCTCGAATAACTTTCCGTTTAACCCGGCCAAGTGTTCAACTCACTTGAACAGCGGAAAGATTGAACGATTCGCTGCAGCTGAAAGTTTTCTTACATTCTTTTCTATTTTTCTTCTTTTGTTCACAATTGATTCAACACAGGCGATGAATTCCACTGGAGAACAGGCATTGGGAATTTAAACGCTGAATAGACTTGGACAAAAGCAAATTATATTAGCTGAATTTAATTTTGTAATGTCTAACTGGAAGTTTGTTTGTTTAAAGTTTAAACTAGATAATATCCTACATGGAGATAGCAATAATATTGTGCAATTAAATATAATAGGACTTTCTATCAACATTTCTTAAATTTTTTTAAAATATATTTAAAAATAGTTGTTATGATTTAAAGAAAAATTTAGAACGAATAATAATAATGATTAATAAAAATATCGAATTAATGCAAAATATCAAAATTGTTTACCATTTATTTGGTGGAGACCCCAATTCCAAATTTGTTTGTTAAAAATTAGTCAAAAATAAAAAATTCGAATTTTGTCACTAACAATTTATGCTCTCTATTCGAATCATAAGCAGAGGGAGGAAAGAGGCAGAGCTAAGGAGCAGTGTTGCCAACTCTTCGGGTCATAAAAAAGCTAAAAAACTAGAAATAGCCAGAAAATTTTGTTGGTAGCTAATTTCTTAATGTTTAACGGTCATTCTATTTCGAAGTTTAATTTATTTCGGCTTGCAGTATCTTTTAAAATTGGACCACTTAATAATGTGAACATTCGAGTATTGCAGCAGAATCTCTTCAATATTGGTTGATTCCACCTGGAAGTGCTCGAGGATGTGCACAATTTCCGCTTTCTTGGCACATAATACAATATTTTGCTTGGAAAATAGCTACACAGAAAAAAAAAATCCGGGATATTTAGCCCGAATTCAATCCGAAACGATGTCAGAAGTGGGGTAATCTCGAATTTTCTTAAACCAAGTATGGTTTTTAAGATTTTTTTTAAAGGTTTTTTTTTAAAATTTTTTTTTTTTAATAGACATATTTTTTAAATTTTTTTTTAACATTTTTTTATTTTAACCTATTTTTTTAATTGACGGGGGGAATCGAACCCAGATTTTTTTCAAACTGGAGTCGGCGACTCTAACCATTGAGCCACCGGACCGGTTGAAATTAGAGAGGCCGACAGAGAATTTAATTAATTTAATTTTAATCCCGATACAGGCTTGATTATTCAGCTTAATCCTGAATACATACTTAAAAAATGCGAGCTTAAATTAAGTATTTTATACTTGATTTTAGAATGGCATTTTTTTTCTGTGTATAAATCCCGCTAGCCGCTATTTCACAATTTATCCCTCATTTGACAACTGCAACTCGCTATATCTAGCGGGAAAATAGCCAAATTGACAACACTGTTAAGGAGTAGGAAAAGGGGGAGTGGTGGAGTCGTGAAAAAAACTGCGTAATTTGTCAGTGAAAGATGCGATAAAATAAATTTAGCTGCCGCACAAAACGAGATAAACAAAGAGGGGAGCAGCTAGGAGGGTAAAAGGGGGAGAATTAAAGGGAGAGGGGGAAGGAGAGTAGAGTAGAGTAGAGGTGTTGCTGTGGTGTGTCTCATTTGGCAGCCACATCAACAGTAACATCAGGAACATCAGCAGATGCCACCTCTAGGTTGTCGACTCACGTTCTCATCCTATACCTCTCTGTCTCTCCCCAGCCGGGAATTCAGTCATGTGGTGAACGAATTCTATACGGCCGCTGTACAGAACGTTTCAGATTTAAGTTGCACATCCCTGATTCTGCAAACTTTCATGAGCGCGCTCTGCAGTCAGAATCGATCGTCTCTAAGTGTGAAATCCCCGCAGCAAATTCCGCTATGAGTTCGCTCGTCTGCTTGAGTTTCTCATAGTGTTTGGTTGTACAAGACGCTGCTTAGAATCGTTTGCGTCGTGGTAAAAGTTCCCTGCAACAAAGTCCGCTACGAACTCGAACGTTTTAGTGAGTTTGACACTGCGTTCAGCTGCAGAGAACGCTGCACAGAATTGTTTTTAAGCTGTGCGAAATACATGCAGCTAACTCCGCTATGAGTTCGCTCGTTTGCTTGAGTTCGACATAGCGTTCTGCTGCAGAGAACGCTGCTTGGTTTTTTTCTTTGTTTCTTTTTTTGTATTCACTTTTGTAGGGTTGTCATAGGGCTTTGCAGCAGTTATTGCAGTGTACAAAAAAACTAGATCAGCTACATTTTGTATGGGTTGCAACCCTTTTTGTATGTATTTCTTGCAGTTTTTCTTTTGCGTTTTAGTTAAGTGTCAGCTCGTGTTGCGTAAACAACATAAGTGAAGCGGTAAGTTAAATATATTTATTGCATATGTTAATACAATTTACAAATAAAACACAAATAATATATTACAGTCAACCACATTCGGCAGTGCTACTGTTTTAAATATACACACAGGCCAGGTAAGTGAAATACAAAACACATAAAATACCACATTTGTAATTATTGTTGGTTTTTTCTTTCTTTTCAGTGTTTTTATATATCTAAATTAGTTAAAGTTACTGAATAAATGTAATAAAAGAATGTAAATCAATGCTTAAATAAAATTATTAATTAAAAATATGTATAAACATTTTATTTCTACTGCCGTGCAGATTTGCCGCTCATTAGGGGTGGGGTATTTCAATAAGAATTCCAACCAGATTTCATACTAGAACCAGCCAGAATGCCAACTAGATTTTTTAAAGCAGAAATACGCATACAGAAAAGTATGCAGCAGAACCCTGCGAAGAACTCACTAAAACGTTCGACTTCGTAGAGGAGTCTGCCGCGCGGTTTTCTAAATTTCCTACAGAGAATTTTGGCCACGCATGTATAAAAGCGAATGAGGGTTTTACATGAACTGGGCGCGCAGAACTGTGAGCGCGCTGCATGAATTCTGTACAGTTTTCTGCGACAAATTTACCAT
>JBAMBL010001020.1:0-22594 GCA_037043405.1 Drosophila subquinaria | reverse complement strand
CTTTATCTTTATCTACTAAGCTTAAAGCTTAGTACGCAAGCTAACTAAATTTTACGTGGCGTAAAGTGCTCAATATTTAGCTGTCGACCCAGTGTTGCCAATGCAACTCGGAAAAATAACAGAAAGTTGAGTGGTAACTCTATGCGTCAACAGCGGTTTATTTTAAATATGAGCATGCAGAACTGATTTGCATAAAAAGAGGAGAGAATAAACAATGAAAAATGTATATTAATGTTAATAGAGGGAAAATATGCGATGTCACGCAACCACAGCGCGTTTTGGGTGCACCCATCGATTTTGAACTTTTTACGTGGGTCCGCCCTCTATATTAATGAAAAAATACAAAATTATCTAATTAATGTCTATAAAAACAATTTTGGATTTCATTCTTTGTTTTAATCTACCAATATTGTCGTCGTTATTGACCAAACTCAAATACTCTTCATCGTTTTCCCATATGTACCAGACATTTATCTCCTATATACCCAGCGAAACTCTAAAGCCCCATTTAGACGAGCACTTTTTCACCGACACTTTTTGTCACATTTTGTCAAAAAGCTGTCCGTGTGGCGTAACCACACAAAATTTCAAAGCGTCGGTAGAAAACTAACGCTCACCGAAGGAAGTAGAACACGTTATATTCCATCGGTGAGCGATGGTGAGCGACAGGGACGGTTTTTTGACAAAAAGTATCGGTTTTTTGACAAAAAACCGTCCCTGTCGCTCACCATCGCTCACCGATGGAATATAACGTGTTCTACTTCCTTCGGTGAGCGTTAGCTTTCTACCGACGCTTTGAAATTTTGTGTGGTTACGCCACACGGACAGCTTTTTGACAAAATGTGACAAAAAGTGTCGGTGAAAAAGTGCTCGTCTAAATGGGGCTTAAACAGTTTGATGTTTCGCTGGGCCAGTCAACTGTCACAAACAGTGCTGCCCATTCTGTTACTTTACTTAACAGCTCTGTTATTTTAGTGGGTCTGCGGACACCCGAGCGTAGCTAAATGTCAAGTGCTTCTTCTTGATTTTACGCCAGCGTTTTTTTTATATGGAGTTTGGGCTTACGCCAGGCCATTTTTTGAGTTTGCGTACTATGCTTAAAAGTTTATTAACGATAATTAAATAAAATTAAATTATACAAAAATGTTTTCATTGTTTAACCTTTTTCAATATATCTAAATTACATAAATAAAAATGGAGCTTGCTTAATTTTGAAGCTAGAATTATGAAAATTTCACTTGAATTTATGTTAAATTTTTCTCGAATTTTTAAATTTTTTTTCTTAGAAAACTTTGTATACTGTTTTTTTTTTTTGAGTTTGTAAGAAACATTTTTTTGAAATTAATTAATTTTATTAAAGAAATGACATGGGATCAAATTTTATCGATTCTTATCGCAGTAGAAGTTTATCGTTCCGTTCGTTTCGAAGAACTTCAAATGAACTGTTCGCTATTGTCAATATGTGGCAGCACAACAAAAAATGAAACGCGTGGCAGCCTGGGTTACCAGCAAAAGGGTCACCGATAACCTGTCAATACATTTTCCCATATTCTTGAAGTCTTTTCAGAGACTTGGAATCTTCCAAGAATTTGCAAAGAATTATGTAAAAATATATTTTAACATACATTCAAATTATCACCTTCATCAAATTGGTCTATAATTTAATCTGAGTAATAAATAAAAAATCTTCGGATATTTGTTTTTTTCAGAGCTAACTTTAAATTGCGCCCCGATTTCGGGTTACAGTAACGATAACTATTATATTGAACATTCTTTTATCGATACATCGATATTTGTTAAGCTACTTTGTCGCTTTGTCGCCGTGCTCACGATTTTGCCGCTCATTTTTCGGCTTGCCGCTCATTCTGTCGCTCGCTGTTGAATCGTTCGGACGCTCTCGCGGCTTCCGCGTTATTGTTGATTTGGCCGTTTAACGTTTGGTTTAAAAAACGATCGTGAAGTTGTTAGTAAATAAAAAGAAGCACCTGACTTACGTCCAGATACAAACCTCCGACTTTAATTTACAAAACACTTAAATTTAAGTGAACAATTCTACGAAAAAAAACCGTGCTTGTGGCTTGCAAACGTTGGTAAAAGCAACAAAAGTGCCTTTTCTCTTACTCTTGCTAACGTACACATACTTTTACATAGGTGTATGTGTGTTTGAGCCTCCGACGGGTTGGTAACAAATACAAGTGCAAACTGTCCGAGCAACGCGCTCTCAGCCGTCGTCTGTGTGTGTGCGCGCTTGCGTGTGTGTGAAACCACTTTTTACCTGGAATTACCTGTTTGTGCTTGTGCGAGTGAAATAAGCCGCAGAGCCGAGACGAAGCAGCGAACAAAGCGGAGTTGGCAATAAAATTAATACCAAAGCAAAGTCGAATGAGTGAATGATTTCCCAAATGTACAAAGTACATGAAAATAAATAAATAATATTAATTACACTGTGCATAGTGTGTGGCATTCAAATTGTTCGATTCAATTCAATTTAATTTGATGATGTTTGTGTGCGGTTGTGTCCGTTGCCATGAAAATGCAGTCTAAACAAACTGCGAAACATACAAACGCAAACAAACAACAATTGTGAAGCAAATAGAGAAAGAGAGAGCGAGAGCGAGAGCACGAGAATTGGAGTTCAATAGAAAACGGTGCGGTGCGGTGCGAAAAGAGGAATGAGTAGAAGCGAGAACCTGCGATCGTTGTATACTACTACAGTTGACTCACACACACCTACACAAAAATCACCTTAGATAAAATACCAAAATAAAATACTAGTTGAAATACTGGGTGATTCATAAAATAAAGTGTTTTGTTGCCGTGATGATTTCAACTACATGAGTTCGTGCACTCCCCAAATTCCCCTCCATCCAGTGTAAACGGAATATAATGCAATAAAATGTCGCTACAAACAAACAACAGCAGCGAAAGCAACAATAACAACAACAACGAAAATCCAGCACAACAGCAGCCACATCAGCAGCACAAGCGAAAATGTCGCCATCAAAGAAGAAATTGCAGCAACAGTTACAGCTACATTCACACCTGCCCACAGCCACGCCCACTAACAAGGCTGATGGCATTAGCGATAGTTTTATTAATCGCCGCATACTGTTCTCCCGCCCTACTTGTCGAAGCCATCCATGCCGGCTCCAGTTCCAGTTCCAGCTCGAGTGCGTCGGCTTTTCACATGGCGACGACGTCTTTCGTCGGCGGCTTCACCGGCGACAATCGGAAGCCCGCGTTCATTAATTGCGCCGGCTACGCGCCGTCCGTGAAGGAGGAGCAGCCGGAGAATACGTATGTGTTCACGGTGCACGCGGTTGATCCTGATCCCGATCAGGAGATACGCTACAGTCTCGTCCAATCCGCGGCCGATCGAACAAAGTTCATTATCCATCCAAACTCGGGCGTCATCATGACGGCGCACACCTTCGACCGCGACGAGCCGATCCACGAGAAATTCGTGTTCGTTACGGTCCAGGCCACGGATAACGGTCTGCCGCCCCTCGACGACGTCTGCACATTCAACGTGACCATCGAGGACATCAACGACAATCCGCCCGTTTTCAACAAGGCTCGCTACGACGAGTCCATGTCAGAGAACACAAATGTAAGTATTATATCCTTAGTTATACGTTCCCCAAGGCCATCTCAGTCAGCGCCTACGTGGGTCAGACGTGCGGACCTCGGATTACTGCCGTTTGACCCTCAAGTAGACGAAGCTGGTGCGCCGGTTGGCTGAATCTCTTATAGCCCTTTCCTACCTGTAGATCAAGCCCAAAATTTAAATATCTTATTTACGAGTATTGTTAAATGTGAATTGTAGTATGTCTTAAATAACATTATTGATGTATTCTTTTTTGATTGCTAGCAAGCTGTATAGTTACTAGAAGCTAGTTTAGCAAAAAAGTTTTCTGAAAATATCTTTGGTTGCTGCTTAATATCCAAATATTTGTTGAAAGTTTAGATACAATTAAATATTTATTTCACTATAGTAATTTAAAATGATTTAATTAAATAAAATGGACAATTAAATTTTATAAAATATTTAAATTTCAATAATAAATCATATTTATTTATTTGCAAAATAAAAAGCTTACAAAATAAATGATAATTATTGTACTTTAAATAAAAAAGTAAAAAAAAAAATATTACTGAACAGAATATTTCTCGTCAAGAAAAAACAAATGAATAATTTAGTTTAAACTTATAATAGTAAATTTTGTGATTAAAAATTATTATTCTTTCGTTTGGTTATTTTTGAGAGCTATTGTAATAAAGTCTCGATAGATTTTGTTGAACACATTTTAGTCAAGACTTTTAGGGCAGCTTTTTATAGAAATGGTTTTAGATAACCTGAAATGGGTTATAAGGCTAAACATTTTTAAAGAAAAATGTAGAAAAATGAAGAATAAAGATATAAAAAATATTTGAATTCTTGGGAAAAAGGAAATATCTTGAGTTTTAAAAAACTGTTAAAAAAAACGATCTGATAAATTTTCAGATTGTCCAATCAATAGATCTTACTAATAGATAGAAAACAAAAAGAAGTGTGTATATCTTGGGCTATTTTTAGAGAGCAAGCTCAAGTATTTAAAACATTTAGTTAGCACTGTCTCTGACTTGGCAAAATACTCGAGGATCGATGCTTGGGTGTGGGCGTTGAACTGGAAAAGCTGGAACTGGTTGCTCTCTGTCTAGCAAAAGAGTCACAGGTTGAGGTTGAGTTCATTGTTCGCGCTGCTCGATGAGTCAATCGCCCGAAACCTTGAAACTTCGCTTGAGAGCAGCTCTTGAAAGCTGCCAAACAAGTCTTCAATGGACGGAGAGATCTTACTACTGCACCTACTCAGTTTGTTAGGGAACTACAATTAATAGTTTTTGTTCGAGTTTAACTAGGGAGTAGGATGAATCTTGAACTTGCATAGAATGTAAACTAACGAGTGGGAATTACACTAACAAGTCTGAGACAGAAAGGGAACCTTGAAAGTGTTTAAATGTGCAAATATTGATTATTTTAATACGCTGACTACGCAAAACAACCCCTAGAATAGACTAGACACCTACTAGTTTTTTAGTTAGTTTTCTGGACTAGAATCAGTTCATAGTTGTACTTTCGATTGGACACAAGGAAAAGCGTGGATTTAACATTAACAATTATTTAATTTCTTAGAAAATGTGCATAATTTTGATTAGTTTATCAGTGAGAAGAGAGGAAAGTGTTTTCAATTTAGTTTTAGGGTCCTGCCTGATTTTTGAATGCCATCCAACCGAAATCGTTTGTCCTTTAATTGCAGCTCGACGCGGTCGTCATGTCGATCAGTGCCAGCGACTTTGATGATCGCAACAACAGCATCGTGGAGTACGAGATTCTGCGGGAGCGCGACTTTCAATACTTTAAGATAGACAAGGAATCGGGTATTATTTATCTGCAGCGTCCGATTGACAAGAAACCTGGACAGATGTACACGATAAATGTGCGTGCCTATAATATTGTGCCTGATCCTCTGCAGGAGGCGCATATTGAGGTGCGGATACGGGTGGTGGAGTCATCGATCAAGCCGCCCTCGTTCGTCGATCCCATTGACGTGCCCATCTACCTGAAGGAGGATCTAATGAACTTCTCGGAACCGATTGTCACACTGCGCGCCGTGTCCAACATGCCCGACAAGCCGGAAGTGATCTTCGAACTGATCACGGGACGCACCGAGCAGACGAACGGCAAGAATACCTTTGTGTTCAACCAAATTGGCAACGAGGTGAGCATCCGACTGGGCAAGAGTCTCGACTACGAATCCATCACGGCCTACTCCCTGACGATGAGTGTGCGGAACACCTTCGAGCTGGCAGCCGAGCATAACATAAAGATTATGGTGGAGGATGTCAACGATAATATACCATTCTTCACGGAAGTCAAGTCGGGCACGATCTTGGAGAACGAGCCACCGGGCACACCTGTCATGCAGGTGCGTGCCTTCGACATGGATGGAACTCCGGCCAACAATATTGTGACCTTCGAGCTGGCCGACAATCGCGAACTCTTTGCCATCGATCCCAACACCGGCAACATCACGGCCTTAACCACTTTCGATCGGGAGGAACGTGACTTTTACAACGTCAAGGTCAGCGCAACGGACAACTCTCCGTCCAGCCTGTTCAACAACGGGGAACATAATCACGGGTATCAGGTGTTCCGGATATCCATTGGCGATAAGAACGATCACAAGCCGCACTTCCAGCAGACAACGTATCTGGCCGACAAGCTCCTTGAGGATGCCAATACCAACTTCGAGGTGATCGAGGTTAAGGCCGAGGACGAGGACAATGCCTCGCAGATTGTCTACAGCATTGAGAGCGGCAACGTGGGAGACGCCTTCAAGATCGGCCTCAAAACGGGCAAGATTACGGTCAACCAGCGACTCGATTATGAAACGATCACGGAATACGAGCTCAAGGTTCGCGCCTTTGATGGCATCTACGATGATTTCACCACGGTGATCGTGAAGATCGAGGATGTCAACGATAATCCGCCGGTGTTCAAGGAGGAGTACAGCAAGACCATCCAAGAGGGACCCGTTCTGTCCAACGACTGCATTCTGAATATTGAGGCTTATGATCCGGATATCAAGGATCGCAATGCGGATCAACACATTGTGTACTCCATTGTCAAGGAGGATCACAAGAAGCTGCTGACCATCGACAATTCCGGCTGTTTGCGTCTCATCCAACCGCTGGATCGCGATCCCCCGAATGGACACAAGAGCTGGCAGGTGTTGATCGCAGCCAGCGATCAGGACGGAGTTGGAACCACCCTGAAGTCGGTGAAGCCCGTGATCATCACGCTGGAGGATATCAATGACAATGCCCCATTTCTGGTCAATCAAATGCCGGTCATTTGGCCGGAGAACCGTAATCCTGGCCAGGTGGTGCAGTTGGTGGCCAACGATTACGATGAACCCCAGAATGGTCCGCCCTTTATCTTTGGCATCGACAGCGAAGCCTCTGCCGACATCAGGACCAAGTTCAGCATCGATAAGGATTATCTCTTTGCCAATGTTCAGTTCGATCGCGAGGAGCAGAAGGAGTACTTCATCCCGATCCGAATTAGCGATTCGGGCATTCCCAGGCAGAGCTCGGTGAGCGTCCTGCATCTGATCATCGGAGATGTGAACGACAACGCCATGACGGAGGGATCCTCGCGCATCTTCATGTACAACTACAAGGGCGAGGCGCAGGACACGGACATCGGTCGCGTCTTCGTGGACGACGACGATGACTGGGATTTGGATGACAAGACCTTCTTCTGGAAGAACGGCGTCGAACACGAGCAGTTCCGCCTCAATCCCAGCACTGGCATGATCACAATGCTCTACGGCACCCCGCAGGGTGAATACTTCCTGACCTTCACAGTTTTCGAGGACTCGGTGCTGATACCGCGACACTCCGTGGATGCGGATGTCACAGTTCTGATTCGAACACTGCCAGAGGAGGCCGTGGACAAGAGTGGCAGCATTCGGTTCTACAACATCACCAAGGAGGAGTTCATTAACGTGAACCGGGACGTATCGGCGGATGACAGTTTCTCGCTGAAGGATCGGCTCCAGCATTCGCTGGCCACGCTCTTCAACACGTCGGTGACCAACGTGGATGTCTTTACCGTGCTCCAGAATGAGAATCGCACCCTGGACGTGCGCTACTCCGCCCACGGATCGCCCTACTACGCGCCCGAGAAGCTCAACGGGATCGTGGCGCAGAATCAACAGAAACTGGAGAACGAACTCGACCTGCAGATGCTCATGGTGAACATTGACGAGTGCCTCATCGAGAAACTCAAGTGCGAGAGCTCCTGCACCAACGAGCTGATCAAGAGCTCCGTCCCCTACATGATCTACTCCAACAAGAGCTCCTTTGTGGGCGTCAACGCCTTTGTCCAGGCGCAGTGCGTCTGCGAGGCTGTTCTGCCCGAGTCCCCCTGCCTGCACGGCGGATCGCGTCGATATGGCGAGAACGATGCCTGCGACTGCATCGAGGGATTCACTGGCCCCCACTGCGAACTGGTCTCCGTGGGCTTCTATGGCAATGGCCATGCCTTCTACGAGCCGATCTCCGCCTGCGACAACACGCGTATTAGCATGGAGATTGCGCCACAGCACGAGCAGGGTCTGGTCATGTATCTCGGGCCACTCAACTACAATCCTCTGCTGCCGCTGTCGGACTTCCTGGCGCTGGAACTGGACAAGGGTTACCCGGTCCTGAGTGTGGACTACGGATCGGGCATGGTGCGGATCAAGCACAAGCATATTCAACTGCAGCCGGGTCGATCCTATCAGCTGGACATCATCCTGCAGAGGGCCAGCATCGAGATGACCGTCGACAACTGTCGCCTGTCCACCTGCATGAGTCTGGGCGCTCCGCAGGGTCCCAATGAGTTCCTCAACGTGAACTCGCCCCTGGTGCTGGGCGGTGCTCCCGTGGACCTGTCCCAGCTGGGACGCCAGCTCAACTGGACCCACGTGCCCAATCAGCAGGGCTTCTTTGGCTGCGTCCGCAATCTGACCGTGAATGAGCGCACCTACAACCTGGGCACGCCGTCCCTCTCCAAGAACATCGACAGCGGCTGTCAACGGGCGGTGGCTGTCGCCGTCAGCTTCGGCATCGATCGCAACTTTATCATTGCGATCATCACGTGCATTGCGCTGCTGCTGATCATCCTGCTGGCCGTCGTGGTGCAGAAGAAGCAGAAGAACGGATGGCACGAGAAGGACATCGACGACATTCGCGAGACGATCATCAACTACGAGGATGAGGGCGGCGGCGAACGCGACACTGACTACGATCTGAACGTGCTGCGCACTCAGCCCTTCTATGAGGAGAAGCTCTACAAGGATCCCCATGCACTGCAGTCGGGCATGCGGGATCCCAACGATATACCCGACATTGGTGACTTCCTTGGCGGGAAGAAGGAGAACTGCGATCGCGACACGGGCGCCTTCACAGTGGACGATGTGCGGCATTATGCCTACGAGGGCGATGGCAACTCCGACGGCAGCCTGTCCAGTTTGGCATCCTGCACCGACGACGGCGATCTCAATTTCGACTACCTGTCCAACTTTGGGCCACGTTTCCGCAAACTGGCCGATATGTACGGCGAGGAGCCCTCCGACACCGACTCCAATGTGGATGACGAGCAGGGCTGGCGCATCTGAGGAGGATCAGCACCAAGAACAAGACCAAGACCAGGATAGGTAGCGAGTACGAAATTGAAAAGACTTTTACGTTTACGATAAGTTGTGTGGAGGCGACGGGACGCCGGCTTAGCCGGATGGATTCCAAACTCGGCGGAGAATCGACGACGTGCCGTTCGCTCTTGAAGACATTGCAAATATAAATAATATATACATATATAGTATGTAATTAAGATATAGTATTTTTTATACTCGAGCCGAATCGAGGAGGATCATTGCAAGGGCATAGGGAACACCTCTTTTGTTTGTAATCGCAAAACGTGATCTTGATCTTACGTAAAGAAATCTAAAATTAAAACTAAACTTTAATTTAGCGAAGCAACTGCGAACCGAACAAAGCGCGTATTCAGCAGGAGGATTGTTGTCTGTATTTTTCGACAAAATATAGAATAGAACACACAAATACATATACATATTACAATATACATACACACATATGTAGCATATACATTTAAGTTAATAATTTAACAAAGAAAAGAACGAAACAAAATACACAAAATTATGAAAATCAATCAAAACAAGTTCAACGAAAATTCCTACGAAATTAATATTAAAAAAATGAAACAGATGGCATTTGTTTTCCGCATACATATATATTTCCAACATGAGCGTTTATAATTCTAATTTAGTTAATAATATGTTTAATTAATGTACAAGTACTACAAAAGGCATTATGTTTAGGCTTAGACAAGAATGAAACTCCCAACTGGCGGGTCTTGAAGCTCGTTCAAACTTCCGAATAACAATTAAAATTATATATTTAAGACAAGTCGATATAATCTATAAATTATAATTAATTTATATTCAAAAAACAAAACAAAAAACAAGAAATGAAAATGAAGAGAGAGACAGATAATTGATTAAGTTTTCGCTGTAAATGTATCTTATAAATATATATCTATATATTCTGGATATCAATCAAAACTATCGAATCGAAGGGTTTAGCTAGACGCTGTAATTATGAATTGAAATACATATTCACATGTATGTAGATATGTCTCTGTGTGTGTTCCATATATAGAATTCGAAGTAAGGTTAAAGAAAACAAAGTTTTATGTGAAAACGAATGAAAGAAAAATGTTTAATAATAATAATAAATAAATGCGATATGCGATAGACTATATGTATTTTTTATAAGTCGTTTTTCGTATAGAGTCCTAAACTAAGCGAATTTTTTACATGCCAACGCAGCTAAATAACTTACAAATTTATTTATATAAATAAATTTACACACACCAACACACACAACAATTGTGTAAAAATAAACAAAATGAAAAAAAATATTAAATCAAATTCTTATTATTTTACAATTTCTTAATCGACGGACAGCGAGAGATGGTGATAAGCCTAGGTACGAGTATTGAAGTAAGTACATGCATTTACAGGGAATCGTTAATCTGCTCTCAAAGGTCAGTGAGACCTGCAGCAAAAGTGCATTTGTATGCGTAGAGATTCGTTCAAATAATTGATGATATTGTCAGAATTATGTATTCTTACAGACACGATGCATAATGGAGGCTTTCATTACTTGAGTTTGAGGCTCCAAAAAAAATAAACACAGACGGAATTGAGAGCAAACATAAATTTGAAATGGCGCTGTGTTTACACATTGGTTTCTTTGGAGGAGTGTGTGTGTGTGTGTGTGTGTGTGTATGGAAGTCATTGACTACCGTCCGCATCGGCATCGGCGTTGGAGGAAGAGGCCCATTATCTTATCAGCGGGTCGAGTGGAAACTAGGCCGACGAGTCGCCGGCTTTTGAATTGTTCGATGTTCGAGTGTGAGTGTAAATGTGAATGTGAACAAAATCGATTGGGGCACGAGCAAATGGATTACGGCTAACGAAACGAACTGGAGCAGTTTCCAATTGATGCACTCTATTTATCGCAATGCAGGTGCAGACTTCAGACTGTAGACTGTAACTGCATTACTATCTATATCTCGATCTTATATTAATTTCGACATCGCAAGCCAGGGTCAGTATTCTTCTCTGTATCCGAGTAAATTCCCTGTAAATCGAGAAACGAAACCATAGAAAGATTGTGTAGTGAGTGCTTACACAGTCGATCATTGGCAATTTTAGCTTGGACTTTTGTGGCGACCAGATGGTCATAAATTTTCCGGAAATTGATTTTCAATTGGCTCTCGAGCGTATCAATAAATTTGTTGTGCTCAGCACACAAACGGCAGTAATATAAGAAGACCCCAAAAAACTAAACCAATTGGCCCCCCAAAAAAACACAACTCAAAACTGTACAGAATGTAGCTAAAGTATCTGAAAGATCGACAAACTCATATACGGTTTCTCCCGAATTGCAGCAAGAATCGACAAACGCGGACAGATGCGTTTCTATATCGAACCAAATGTCGATAGTATAAAATAACAAAGAAAAAACAGCAAAAATTCAGGCGAAAATGACAAGGCTTCGTCAGAATGTGGCCCAGGTAGATGAGGACAGAGAAGGGAAGGGAGGAGAGAGCAGAGTCGGGAAGGGCTCGCTGGAGAGGAAGCTACAAAAAAATGGCTGTTGAATAATCAAATAACAAATAACAGACAGCAGAGTAACCTTCTGCTACCTGTTCGACGCAGTGCGCAGCTGCAGCTGCTTCTCGCTCTCTCTCAGGTGAGGCACGGCACGGGATAGGAATTGGGATATTTAGCCAATGGATTAACATAACAGCCGAGAAAAAAGAAGCGAATGGAGAGAAGAAGGAGAAGAGAAGCGAAGAGCAAAGAAAGGTAAAGCCAAGTTGAGAACTCGGCTCGGAATACCTGAGTACCTGGGAAGTTGGCAGCAGCTGCAGTGTAAATGTATCTCTCAGATACACACAAACACACACACGCTTAGAGCCGCTGTGGCCGTTAACGGAAAAATGAAAGCAAAAATCTTTGTAACGAACTTGGCCGCCTGCAGAAAACCAGTATTTCAAAACAGCTTTGAGCCGAGGTGTGTATCTGTTGGACATGTGAGCGAGTATCTTTAACTCGCTGTTTGAGTGTTCTTGAGTGAAGTTCGAGTTGTGTGTGTGTTTGAGTGCATTCACTTATTCACTCACTCACTTTGTGCTTCGCTTTGTCTGCTCATTCGCCAGCTGCCTTTGACTTTCATCTCTTCCACGATTTCTGAGATTCTCCAGCTCTCGCTCTCTCTCTCTCTCTCTCTCTCTCTCTCTCTCTCTGATCTGCTTGAAGTTGAACATGTCACGCACGTTGCTATTGTCTTGATATTGATGGGCACGTCTTGGCGTTTTACTACCTGTTGATGATGAGCAGGATGCTGCCGGCTGTCGCTCTTGGCTCTTACCTCTTGGCTGTTGACTGCTTTCTGTCTTTTTTATTTTGTTTTCTGCTCGTTCTCTTTGTCTATGCCCATCCATTGCTGCAATTTTGCATTGGCCTCAGATTCAGATGCAGTTGCTGCCTCTTGATTAATAACTGCACGTTGAGGAATTCCAAGCTGAGCTGAACTGATCTGAACCGAGTTGAGTTGAGTTAAGTTGAGTTCGGGCAAAAGTGTTCATTAACACTCGCTGACTATTCATCACAATTTTCAATTACCATTGGCGCGTTGACGCTCTGACACAATGTCTGTGCCAACAACTCACACAATGCGCTGCCATTGTTTATAGCTCTAACTTTTGCCTCAAATATTTGGAAAATAGCAGACAAAGTCATCTACAAAAAAATTATCTGATAACATGAAACATACTCGTTTTTTAATTCAAGTGATCCTCCATTCAATTATTCTCTTTTCTAACTTTTAGATCAAGCTAAACAAGTTGTTTAAGCTTTAGATTCGTGTTAAGCTTCTCAATTCAAACCCTTTTATTCTTTAGTAATTTATTTTCTCATTTACCAAAGTCATCTTCAAGACTATCAGATAACATACTTTTTTTTTTAAATTAAGATCCTCAGTGCAATCATTCTGTTTTCTATCTTTCAGATCAATTTGAGCTAAAGTTATTCAAGCTTCAGATAAGTGTTAATATTCTTAATTCAAACATTTTTTATTCTTTAATAATTTAATTTCTATATTACCAAAGTCAACTTCAAGATGATCAGATAACATGAAACATACTTTTTTTAATTCAAGTGATCATCAGTGCAATAATTTTGTTATCTATCTTTCAGATCAATTTGAGCTAAAGAAGTTATCTAAACTTCAGTTCAGTGTTAATCTTTTTAATTCAAACCCTTTTATTCTTAGTAATTTAATTTCTCTATTACCAAAGTCAACTTCAAAATGATTAGATAACATGAAACATACTCTTTGTTTTAAATCAAGGGATCCTCAATTAAAGCAGCTAAAGAAGTGATTTGAGCATCAGATAAGTGTAAAGCTACTTAATTCAAGCGCTTATTATTTTTAAATAATTTAACAACTCTTTAAAAAGGAAATTTACCAAATAAAATGTTCATGTTTATACAAATGCTCTTCTCCCTTCACCCATAGACCTTTTAGGACGACACTAATAACTCTATGAAGCGAATTACGTGTCTGTTGTGTTAAGTCGCTTATTAGTTGGCCAACACGCCACATGCCAACAGGTAGCTTCGATTCTGGCTGCCGCATTGAATACAGAATCAATAATACAGATCGCTCATAAAGGGAAATTTTTTAAGCGGTAGAAATGCTGTCCACTCGATACTGAGACGTGACCGTCTGAGATTCTGCTTGTCCAAGCCGGGCACGTACAACAAAGAGCCACTGTATGTACATATATGTATGTGTATGCATGTACATATAAGTACATATGGATGATATGCAACGATCGGACACTTCACCTGATTTGAAAGAAACAAACAAGTTCCAGTGACGCATCTAATCAAATACGAACAATAAAATATGTAAATTTCTCTTGAAATATATTCATTGATTGCAAATGTTGTTGATTATTGACTGGTGTGCAGCAACAACTGCGAATTGAACAGATTGCACTGCTTGCTCTGGCGCATGCAAGTGCACTGCACTGCTTGCCAGTGCAAAATAGTTACAGGGTGGTTATTGCTGATCAAAATATGTTCATATGCGAACAGAAGACAAATGTTTTTCTTTTATTTTTTTGATTATAATGCATTTGTTGGTATTGTTTTTGCTTTTGTTAGTTTTGTTTTGTCAGCGCAAAGCGTTAGCTTCCATTGGCGTCGCGGGCCCGAAGGCGAAAACGTGGCAAAACTAGTTTAAGACCATATTTTCTGCTTAAATTGCAATGTTTCCAAGTGATTCAGTTTTCAACAGCGACTGTGGTAGCAGTGGGAAGCAGCGGGGTGTGGTGGGGGGTTGGAGCACATACTCGTACGAATACTTGCGACTGCGACTGTGTGTGCCTGGCTCATTTGCATTCGTCGAGTGTGAATTTTTTCACCTTTTTTGCAGCGACTTACAAAGAATTTGGAATTCCTAGAATTGCTTTTGCTGTTAGCTGCTGCTGCTGCTGCTCACCCAAACCCATTCTTTCCCATGGCCAATTGTTTGGCCAATAATCTGCAGACCGTAAAACAACACAGTACATTTATTTATTAATGTTTTTATTTATTGTATTTATTTATAAATTTTATTATTTATTTTATTTTATTTTACAAAAATCAATTAAATTAAAAATGAAAATTGGAAATTCAATTTAAAATTATTAATTATAGCAGATTACAAAATAATTTTAGCTTCATACCAAATTAAAATTGCAGTAATATAAGGTAAAAATATGGACTTATGTATGTATGTATGCACAATGGTAAAATTATCCCAAATTCTAATCCATTCAAAAACCAAACCCTGTTTCCTTTATATCCGATTTTCAGAGAGTCATTTGCAGTCAGAATTTGGTAATATTTATTTGTAACATATTGCATGTGACATAATATCAGATATGTGTGCAAATAAATATAAATAGAAATCCATACGCCAGCTGTCCGACTATTTTGGGCATAAAAGTGCGTCAACAATTGTCGATTATTAATACGGAAAAGCGAATAATGAAAATAAAATACGTATGAAACCCACGAAATGCGTTTTGCACCCACCCCGTCAAAGGAGAGAACTCATCCAAAAATAACGCCAGAGACCGCAGGGTTGGAATAATGAAATGGAATGGACTTGCAGCTGAAATCGTAGCACGCCAAAAAAAGAACAAAAACAATGCATTCGGTTTGGTTTCAATGGCCCAGCGACAAACAATAAAATTAAAATGAAACTTCGCTGGAAACCCTACAAGTGAAATATGACCCTAATATAAATTAGAGTCCCCCCACATAAAGAGCAGAAGCAACCCTCGCCATAAACCATATTTTATGAACAACAATGGCAGCCCAAACAGGGAATTTCATACAGTAGATGTGAAGCAGTAAAAGGAGTGCACAGAGAATTCGCATACATTCAGATCGGAAACAACAGATCTTTAGCTATTAACATTCGGGGTATTCCTCAAGCTGAAGAGCTATAAGAAAAAGGTAAAGGTAGAAATAAAGTAATTTCTAGAGTTGAAATGTTTGTTGGGTGCCACAATCGCCGCCTGTGCTGATAATTGATAAGAATACCGGATATCTAGGTCGCTAAATACACACACACATACACATATGCATATAGATAATATATAAAGTTGAATAAGGAAGAAAAGATAATGAAATTCCGTTCGTTTATCTTGATGTCGCCTGTTTTGTTTGTTGTCGTCTGAGTGCATGGGATATGGATAAACGTGTGCATGTGTGTGTGTGTGGTTGTGGATACGGATGAATGCATGCATGGATGGATGGATGGATGAGTCTCTCTCTCTCTCTCTCCATCTCCCTGACAGCTTTGATAAATGCCGCTGCGACGTGCTGCGGTTCAATAGCGGTAAATGACAAGGTTATGGAACCCTTAACCCATGGAACCCTCAGTTTCGTCTGCCTCTCTGATGATCAACAAACTTTTCGGTTTCATTTTTACCTAAGCGTCTGCTAATTTGTTTATATTCGAACCTCACATTTGTACATAGGGAACATTGAAAGCTCTGCTGAAGCTTAATTGATGTTAACAGCATGTAGTGGGAGTCGAAAAAGAAAGAAACAAGAAAGTAAAGAGAGAAAAACCCATTGGGCACAGAGAAATGCAAAGGAAAGTCGATGTTTAACAGTTGGAGCGACTTGCTGAACCACTCCGAAGCGGGGAACGCTTGAAGGGAAGGCACTGTTAGCTCTTTTGGAAGGAAGTGACACCATTCAAGATGGGAGAATGACGCTATAAATCTAAATTATTGATCGATATTACAATATAAGATATTCGGGGGTGCCACAGAAATCGCTTTCGCTTGTATGAAATTTCACTTAAATTGCATACAAATTTAAGCGAAATTTCATACAAATTTTAGTGAAATTCAAGCGAATGCGATTTCTGTGGCACCCTTGATTAAAAAAAAAATTATCGAGTTAAATACTTTTGAAAATTGCTTCCGTGAATTTCGCTTTTCTTAACCATTAAGATAAAGTTATAGAAGGAGAATAACCCATTTAATAATATATATTTTAGCAATAAAAGGAACTACTTAATATGCTGTGCCACTCCAAAACGGAAATTATTTGAGCCAAATGGAGTTTTTGACAAGTTTCACTTAAATTAAAATAAAATATGAAGTGACTGTACTGCATTTAAGAAGTCGCGAGGTTATGCAACACTAGATATTTACATATATGTAGATTTATTATTATATGTGGCATGCGGTAAACCTTGTGTTAAGTTCGAAAAGGCAAAAACTCATAAATCTGTTTGTGTTGCGGGTTTTTGACGACGCTGCAGAAATTCAAATCAGAACGGCAAAAAATTTTTGTTTTAAAAGCGACGACACAAAGGTTTCGCTGGTAAAAATTGCTTAATTGAAATAAAAGAAACAGAAACAGCGACGACAAATGGAAGTAAACAAAATAAAGACATTTGAGACAGCGAAGAAAAAATACAAATAAAAAAACAAAGACAATGCCAACAAATAGAAAAGTCAACGAATTGGAGCAGACTTCGTTGCTGGACTTGGACTGGCGCTGAGTATCGAGCCAACGTTTCTAATAAATAAAAAAATAAATAAATACAAAATAAAAAAAAACATTGACACAAAAGACTCAGTTTACAGTGCATAAAAGTGGCCAAAAGTGAACGCTTCTAAGGCTGCCTGGCAAACTAGACCAAAGGTCGGACAATCCATAGTTGCAGAGCAGATATCTTGAAAGGGTTTCAGTTGTCACAATAATCCATAATCTAAGCGTCTTCCAGAAAAACAATTACAATTACCACAGAGACCCTTCACTTTATGAGGCACTTAAGCCATCCGGGGGCCACACAGCGCGAAATCTCGCACCAAATGCAGTCTCTAAAACCCGATTGGACTCTGAGTGCGACCTAAGACGTTTCTCACCCAGCAAAAAGATACAAAAGTATCTACATGTGTTGTTGCCAGTTGTTGGCAAGTATTGAAAAATCTTGGCATTGTTGTGTAATAATCCAAGTGGAGCACTAATGGACGCAAGTCGAGCATTTGACAAATTGCTCGATCATTTGGGAATTTGATGTCAGGCCAAAGACATGGACATGAACATGGACTGACCAATTGGTCTATTGTTATTTGAGACTCGCTCGAGGCGCAACAAAGAGGCAACAAAAGAGGCAAACAATCCAATTGCAATGCGTGCGCTCTTTTTGGATCCGCTTAGTAGTTGCACCACCGCACCACACTGCCACCTCTGACACCACCAACTTGGCCAGAATGAAATTACAAATTGCTTTTACAGCGCGGCCCTTTGTAAACTCTTTTGGTATTTGCAGTTTGACGCTTAAATGCGTATATAGATACTTTAGATACTTCTAGATACTATTTTTTAATAGCTGAAATATTTTTTAATCAAGTTCTCCAGTTTCACAGTATCCGCTGCAAACTTACGAATGCCTTCAGATAATTTATCCGAGGCCATGGCGTCATCATTGAGCTTGTATCTAAACTCTGCCTCATCCACAGATACTTTCTGAATGTCCATTTTCTTGGCACTCTCGAATGATAAACAGGGCTCCACGTCATTCTCATCCTTGGCCAGTTGCTTCAACATGGCAGGACTAATGGTCAGCAGATCACAGCCAGCTAATGCCTTGATCTGATCAATATTTCTGAAGGATGCGCCCATCACTTCTGTCTTGTACTCAAACTTCTTGTAGTAATTGTAGATTTGGGTCGTTGATATTACGCCTGGATCGTACTGTGCCTCGAATTTCTTACAGTCCGTGTTGGCCACATACCAATCCAGAATGCAGCCAACAAACGGAGATATTAGGGTAATTCCCGCCTCGGCACAAGCTATCGCCTGGACCATTGAGAACAAGAGTGTCAAGTTGCAGTGTACGCCGTGTTCCTCCTCCAGAATTTTGGCTGCTTGGATGCCTTCCCAGGTGGATGCCAGCTTGATAAGAATCCGCTTCTTGTCTACCTGTTGGTCACTGTACAACTTAATTAATTTCAATGCCTTCTCCACACTCCCCTTGACGTTGAAGGAGAGACGAGCATCGACTTCTGTCGACACTCTGCCAGGCACAATCTTTAGAATTTCGCTTCCCATTGATACGGTCAAGTAATCCACAGCTTCCGATAATTGCTTATCCATAGGTCCCTCCTGACACTTTCCATACTCGATGGCTTCGCACACAAATTTTAAATTGCTTTCTTTTTTTGATGCGGCCAAAACAATTGATGGATTTGTTGTTGCATCTCTCGTTTTATACTTTTTCAGTTCCTCAATGTCACCAGTATCGGCAACAATTGTCGTCACTTTCCCCAGCTCTTTTAGGGCCGACTTTTTACCGCACTTACTGGACATTTTACGATCTGACTGTACTTTTGGCCAGTTAATCAACTGCAGTCGTTGCATCGATCGCAGCAGCATCAGCGAAACCATTTTATAAGTACTTAATATAAAATAGAAATGAGACTAATACACTCTTTAATTTTTAACTTTTACTTCAACAAAAATCTGCTGTGTGAGATAAAAAACAAAGCTATTACTAAGGATCGCTTCTATCTGAGAGATATTTTCATGAAAAATTCATAGTAATTAATGTAAAATTTGAAAATATATCTGGGATAAAAGTTAGCCAGACTATAGATCGTTTTTTAAATGTCTATTTAAGGTGTTTGATATTTTTAAAAGTCTAAATAAGGTGATTGATAACTATTGAAAAGAGAATTTGATGTAAAATGTATAGAAATTAATGTCATTTATATATGCATTGAAATAAACGGCTCTTAAATTTAATAGAAATTAATGTCAAACTTCAAAATGATCTTGGACGCGACATGTTGCATGCGACATTTTGTTCCACAATATATTTATGTTGTTTCTGTCTCTCTTTTTTTAAATTATATCGAAAGCAGCTCGAAAAACTTGTTTAAATTAAATATTCAATATATTTATATGTATAAAAATGGTTTATGTTACAACATTACTATCTTACTTTATGTAATCGATAGAATACAAACGGTCCATTTTGGAAATCAGTAAGTGAGCAAAAATAAAGAAAAGTGAATTTATTTCAATGTAGAATTTATATGTTCATCCTGTTGAATTTCTTCTAGCGTATATTGCTTAAATTAATAACTTGAATACATTTTTTAAAAAAAATTTCACAAGATGTGAGTTTTTGATCAATTTTACGTTTTTGGCCTCGGTTGACATTTCTGTGGAAATGCATATATGCATCTGAATACAGTTTTAAATAATGAACATAAGAATCAAGTCTGCAAACCTTAAAAAATTTTAAAGTGTAAAAATTATTTTATGTAATTAATAATAATTATTTTATGCTTACTCTACTTAATAAATAAAAGTACATTTAAGTTTTAATTTTCTGCTAGTCTCTGATCGAGTTCGCGGGTAGTAATAAATCTTAATGGGTATGAGGCTTTCTTTTCAAAAAGCTATTATTAGAATTTAATAATTTATTTCTTTATTATTAAAAGCAGTTAACATAATATAAATTTAAGGTTTAAAAAAAATTAAATTATATACATATAAATGTAAATGTAGTATTTATGTACTAACAAGCATCAAAAACAGGGTGCCGCTGCTTTCGGTCAGTGCAAATTTGTTGCTTTTTGCTGTAGTTTATGCTGCGTTTTGCATTTGTTTCTCGTTTGGCATTGCTTTTGTTTTGTTTTTTATGTTTTTGTTTAGTGTGTTTTCTGCGTAAATTGCATTTTACGCAGCGCTTAAGCCAAGAATGGGGTCACGTGTCGCTTGTTGCTTTTGTTGTTGCTTTTGGACTCGGACTTTAAGTTTGAGAATGAATGTTTTGACTTGGCTACGACCTGGGGCTGAGATGGCGCTGCAACTGTGACTCTAAGTGCAATTGCCTATGGAAATAAGTATGCCATAAAAATCGTTTCAAGTCTGCCGTTTAGTTGTCTGTTAATTTGGTGCTTTGCTGGACGTGCCACTGCAACATTTAACATTCAACATTTAACAGTCAATCCGCTTGCCACGGACGGTGGCTTCAAAGCAAGCCGTCTCTGACAGTGCACTTCCGCTTGCAGTACAATGAAATATTTTTGGGCGGGTATAAGAGGTGGCAAAAGGGGGGCAGAGAGAGGGGGGTGACTGGAAGGCCTAGTGTTTGAAGTGGCGCGTGCGCACGCACATTCCATTCCATTAGCTCTTTTTTGGGGCCATCGCTGCACGCATTTCAATTACTCGTACTTTGGCAAAAAGCATTTTAAGCAAATTAAAATCCAATCGAACTATGTATGTGAAAACCACGCATGTTTTATTGTTGCTCTTTTCTTTAGTTTTGTATTGCTTTTTATTTTATTTTTTATTGAACCGGAAACGCGTCACTGAAGCCGAAAAGCAAATGAAGCGCGAAATTCAAATAAACAACGAGTCGAGTCGAAAATCGTTCACACGGACAAAAAGTCAACCCACCATTTTTCAACTTGTTTAAACAACCAAAACAAGGGCATTAAAGATGGTTATGGTTATGGTTTAGAAATTGGGTTGGGCACTGCGTTGGTCTCTTTTTTTTTTTTTTTTGGTTCAGTTTTTAAGTAAAATAGATTTTGGAAAATGATCGCATTTAATTTAATGATATAATACAAAGTATTTAAACATTTTATTCTTATGCTTAACTATAAAATTTAGATGAATTTAGATCAACGATCGCTTGGCTTCTAAACAAAGCATAAAAATGCCATAAGATTGGAGTAAACGAAACCATTTTCGAACTTTAGCTCTTGCAATTTTCCCATAAATTAAACAAAACTGAAAAACTGCAGTAGAGTAAGCTAGACAATGAGATACTCTGTATGCAACGCTGTTGAAAATAGAAAAAAAGAAGAGAGACTTATGTTAATCAGAATAAATATACTATTCAGTTATAGATCATTTCTAATATGAAAATATGTTACATTTTCTAATTTCTGCAAAAATATGTGTTCCTAGGGCAAAAATTTAGCTTTTCTCAATTAAATAGATGCTTTTAATTTTTTTTTATTAATTTCATTTTGTGAGCTGATACTTATAATTTAAATTTCATTTTCTCTCATTGTTAAAGGCCAAAGAAAATAACAGATAAATTTGTATGGTAAAAAAATTAATATAATATATATGAGATATTTTCTTCTGCCTGTTGCCAAATGATGACCTTAATACACCTGCTTGCCCACTTGGCTACAGGGCATATCAGTTTTGAAAAGTGTTGGCTAAGCAGAATTCCGAATTCCCACCAAATTGTTGTTGTTATGGCTGCATCCGCATCAGCTCCAGGGCGAAAAGCTGAAAAGGTGCTTCCATATGGCAAATGGTAATAGTTGGTGCTCACAATTAGTTGCGCTTGCCTGGAGCTGCCAATGGATAAACAAACTTTGGCTAGCACCATACATGACCATGTGTACTTGCATTGTATGTATATTGTGTGTTAATGCCAGAGGGTTGCCACTGAAATTGTTTACTTTTTATTGCATTAGTTGGGCAATGTTTTATTTTGTTTTGTTGTTTTGTTATGCAAATCAAGTGGTGACATTTGTTGTAAAATAATCATAAAACATTGACAATTGAAATTCTAATTGTTGTTGTAGTTGTTGCTGTGGGCGTGGCCCTGACGTGTATTCATATTGAAATTCCATTTTCATACGTTGTGTGGAAAATGTGACCGAAAAAGGTCAATTACGCGAAGGCACTTTTAAACAATTTCCCAAGCCCAAGACGCAGCCAAGCGAAGCGGCAACTGGACATGAAGAATCAGCTCCCGTCGTTGTTATGGCCACACCCCAATGGCACAAACACACACACACACACACACACATCCTAAGGCGACCTCAACTTCACTTTACACACTCGACTGCATT
>JBAMBL010001019.1:0-44085 GCA_037043405.1 Drosophila subquinaria | reverse complement strand
CAATTTAAAAGATACACATTCCTTATTAAGCATAGACGAAGATAATATTATTCTCCATATTTGCTGTGAGTTTCATCGCAATCGGATAATAAACAGCCAAGATATTAAGAAACTAAATTATCCTATATTTGCCATTTCTTATCAGCAACAATAACAACAGCAACAATCACAACTAGATAACAATTACATTTGAATTACAGTCCAGTAACAATAAAATCTATAACAAGATGATTGTTTCCAAACCGAGCCTGTGGCGCAATGCGTAGGGCGTCGTCTTCAGTTGTGTTTAAAGTCCCTGGTTCGAATTCACGCACATCCAAATTTTTTTTGTGTTTAATATTTGTTTTTAATATTTCTTTTTCTTTTTTTTGTTGTTGTGTTATAATGGTATTTTAAAAAAATTTGGTATTTACATACACTAAAAATTTTAGTAAAATGTATTTGTCTAATAAAATTATTTGTTAGCAGATAATCAGCAATGGTTTTTATAAATGTTATTCAAATTTAAAAGGATGTTGCAGAAATCAATCATATCTTAACACATTTGTGCTTTGCAACAATGCGGGTGTGGCCTAGAGGTCTAAGTTTCGGATACATGAGTTGGGAGTCGTGGGTTCAACTCGCTCCCAGCAAAAATAGATTTATTTTATTTAAAAATATTTTTTATTATCTGTTAAAGTTATACTGACATATTATATTGATTTTATATCAACATTAATTCCAAACAAATGTAATTTTGTTTGCTGCAGTCAAATATATTATTTTATGAAACATTGTAGCTAACATTCATAGCTACAAATTTCATCTGTTTGGCGCGTGCCCGCATATGTAGGTGTGTGCACTTCACAGATTTACATATAACTAACATGCCTATGTTAAGCTAGAAACTTCTTTTGTAATGGCCTCCCCGTGGTGTTCCCTGGGTTTTGATAAAATTTTCTTTATCGAAAGCTAATTCGAGCGGCGACAAATTTTTATTATATGCAAAAGAATCTAAGTTTATTATAAAGATTATTTAAGTTTCTATAGTAAGTACGGGGTCTCCGACCGTCGAGTGCGCTCGACTGTAGCCCCGCCGACTAGTTTTTGTTTAATTTTATTTTAAAGATTGTAAAGCTCTACTCAAAACAATAAATAAGTAGCTTGAAATTGTTTAAGTATTTAAGTTTATTTATATATTTTTAAATTCATCACTTATTTCAGTTTTCTGATTTATATATCATGTAAATATTCCTATATTCCCTGTAATTATTTTTAGAAATATTTTGAATCATATAATATCTGTAGAAAAAATCCCGCTTGTTGTGTAAGTTAAAACAAATGAATTTGATTTAATGCAGTTGATAGATGTCTAATGATTCAAAAATTCGTTAAACAAAACACATTCCCATGAAATAACAAATCGAATTCGTGTGAAAACCACTGACCACCAGAATATTCGAGCATCCTTCGTAGAAATTGCCAATCCTTTGAGTAGTTAACATAATGTGCCCACATTAACAACGAGAAATCAAAAACAAAAACCAGAAAAATGAAGATGATTTTCAGGGGAAACAACAATGAGCCCAGTTGACAAGCTCGCGTATTTACAATTACAAATTACACAAGTTTATCGGGGACTTGACTGACAAACGATCTGTGATCGGAGCTCGCATTCCGCCCTTGCCCCAGTTGGACAATCAATAAACGCGTTAAAGTGAGAACAATCAATCCAGCACGTTCTAACGATTTACATGTCAACTTGACAGACAGACAGTCAGTCAGACAGACCTAAGACAATGAGTTTAAGGGTTTTTTTTTTGGAGACTGGCGCTACGTGTGTGTCCAGGTGTCCCTTTTGATTTTACTTCATTTTATTCCGGGTTTCACTTTCATTTGTCAGCGTCGTTTGACACCTTGTTGCAAAGACCAATGCAAGTTGCGATATCCATCTATAGGCAGGCCATACCGTACTGAGAATCGCCCTCTGTGGACACAGTTGTGTCGGCTTTCAAAGTTTCAAAATAAAATAAAAATAACCAAATTTGATTATGCTCGCGTGATAATAATTATGGAAATGGAAATGGAAACTTATGGGACAGTCGAAAGAGGCATCGCAAGCTTCTGGACTCGATGACAATCGGTCTCATTGTTTCCGTTTCCCACCATTTGCCTTTTGTATATGAATTGCGTCTTTGGCTGTGCTATTTCCACCTCAATCAACCTTCCAGACAACCAGACAACCAAACAACCAGCTGCGTGGCAGACCTTACGGCTGCCTGGCTGTAAATTTTATGGTTAACTACGCTCGACATTTGTGCTATTTAACCTTTTGTGCAACGCTTATCGAAGCTCTTACGATCCCAAAAGCCGATCTATCCCCTTGCCCCCTGTCATTTCCCCCAACCATTAACCCTTTGATTGCCCCACGTGCGTTTTGTTTACCTCGGGACTGACTCGGAACTGACTCGGGACTGACTGACTGGCCCTGTTTTAAGTGATTCTGTGTACAACGTATGTTAATTCGTGCCAAGTGTTCCGATAATAAACGAGTAAATTTGTTTGTCAACTCAACTTTACTCGGGGGCTCAAGCCGCTGATGATGACGATCATATTTGTGATAATGAAACTCACAGCAAGAGTCTTATCAAAGATTACAGGAAGGGCATTTATTAAAGCCATAATAATAACATAGAAACTGCAATTTGTAAAGAAAAAGGATTGTTCTAGTTAAGACCCCAGAACATGCTTTCAAAATTGATTTTTATTAGCTTAGACTTAACTTAGCTGTAATCATACCTGTTAAATAATGATTAGTAATCAAAATCATTGGCCGCGTTCACCAGAACTAATCAATCAGTAATCATGTAATTTGTTTGTTCGATAACAAAGCATCACAATCAGAAAATTTCAGCGTACTATTTTGGTGATGAATTTTCAGTCATCATAATCACAAAATTTGAAATCATGATTGCTAATCACTGCATTTCACCAGAATAATCATGCAAATTTCATCGATTTTCTGTTGTCGATTTGTTCTGGTGAACACGGCCATTATTAATTAGATTATTTTTATTTAAAAGTCAAACTAATTACGATTATTTTCGATTTTTCCAATTATTTTATGATTACGATTACAAAAAATTAAAAAAAAAATGTAAATTATTACAATTATAAAAAAATAATCAGAAAAAATCTAAAATAATCTTTTTGAATATTCGGATTATTTTTGATTACTTTCTGATTATTTTAGATTATTTATGACTATTTGGTAAAAAATCGAATTATTTTAAATTTTCACAATCATAATAGCCATCAATTCTTACATTTCGATTATTCGGAAAATCCACTAAAATAAATTCTCTTTTTACACAAAAAAAATTAGTCAAGCAGATTTTGTAACAGTTTTAAAACAACAGAGAAATCGAGCCTAAACATTGAAAATTTAGCGTATAACAGGTCAGCAACTCTAACTAGTGAGCTACGGAAATATTCTAGCTGCCTCCTGTTTTCTTCTGAATTTAACTGCTTTAGACGGCACAAAAAGCAACTATAATCATAAGCTTTGGCTACTTTGATTGTGAAAATTAAAATAATTTGGTTTTTTACCAAATACTCATAAATAATCTAAAAAAATCTAAAATAATCAGAAATAATCAGAAAAGAATCAAAAATAATCCGAATACTCAAAACGATTATTTTTGATTATTTTTGGTTTTTTTTGATTATTTATTAATAATTGTAATAATTTTAGATTTTTTTTTATTTTTTTGTAATCGTAATCATTAAAAACTCACAAATTTTTCACTACGATTATTTCTAATAAATAATCTAATTGATTAGTAATTCTAATTGAAATTTAACAGGCATGTTTCTAAACCAAACTGACAGTATGTAATGGGAATGAAATAGGTATCTCATAATCAGGTGTTATTTTATTATCTTATAAAAAAAACCTCTTTACGAGGTAAAAGTCTAGTGACGAAAACATTTTCATGCCCCAAAATTTGTGATATCCAATTTTGTGACGAATAATATTAAGTTTTACATACAAATTATAAAAAAGAATATTGTTGCACTCGGCAACTTAGTCTTAGTAAGCACAATTGTAAGTTAAATTGATACTTTTCGATCGGTATATAATTCGAACTGATCGGACAGTACACTTCGTGCTGCTATCGTAACTAGCGCGGACTGCCGTCCGCAGTGATTAAAATTAGAAACTTGTAACTCAAATATTATTGTTTAAATTGAGACAAATGAGATTTGACAATAAACAATTTAGATAGATGACCATTGTTGTTTGTTTTCTTTCCTTCTCGGCTGTGGCCTTGATGTTAATAACGTTGTAATTATTAGGAGTTTCCAAGTGTTATATCTGAAAATTATATTAAATCGTTGACTTAGCAATCTTTCTTCATGAAAGTTATTATATATTTACCATATTCATAGATCCTCATAGTTGGCTTTCTTCTATTGCTGGACATTCACTGAGTTCAGGTTCTTCGCAATCGATCTGTTTATGGGGCATCGCAAACATCAGTTTCCTCCAGAATTGGGGATCGTCTCGCCTGAGATATGTGTTGTACACCATGTAGCGCTTCAGCTCGGAGTCTAGTTTATCAAAATCCACATCTGGATATAGTATAACAATCAGTCGCTTGTCCTTGTCCATTGAAGTGGCCTTAATGGCCGATCGGAATTCGTAGCGACCCCAGGATGAATTGACAAAGTTGTTGGTCATCAAGATGATGATCCGCTTGGACTCTTGAATTGATCTCAATATGCAGTCCGAAATGGCATCGCCTATCACCCAGTCGCGCTGATAGAAGCAGAGTTGATATCCGCGGTGTCCCTTCTCCAGTTTCTGAATATACTCCTTTATCAGTTCCAGGTCAACATGAGAAAATGCCAGAAATGCATCCACTTTTAGATTAGTGTCAACTATGGGATCTGGTCGGGATGTCCATTTGAGGCACAGATTCCGCTCGTATAGCCACATTAAAATTGAGGTTTTTTTATACAAAAGTACGATAATCACAAAAGACAATACAAGAAGAGATCCGAGAATATAATATAGTAAGTTCGATTTACAAACATCTGCTCTCATCGGAATCATGGAAGAAATAAATTGTTTTTCATGGCATTTCAAATCAATACGGTCTTCGACATCATTAGAAAAATCGGAGACGAATTCCAACATATCGATGGCACCGCAGTTACACATCCATGGATTTCCCGATAGCAAAATTTGTATTTTTCCAGCTCGTCTTGAGAGAAATTCAAATACTTTGTAATCCAAAAAATGAAGACTGTTTTTGCGTAAGTTCAAAAGAGTTAAATTGGGTGGCAATTGCTCAACTGTTATACTTGTCAAGTTGTTGTTGGACAGATGAAGTCCTCGTATATTTGAATAACCATATAAAGTTGTGTTTGGCAACTGCGTTAAATTATTGTGGGTGAAGTCAAGGTGTGTTTCTCCTATTATTGGTATAGGCAGCTCTGGAATCTTTGTCATACCATTTTTGCAATTAATTACAAAAGTATTAAATGATCGGTAGAAATCGCATGTGCAACCTTCGGGACATGGTTTTTTATGAATATCAACATTAAATTGGCAAGGATGATATAATTCTGAATCTCGACAAATAAAAGCTGTCATATTCGTTTTTGGAATTTGTTCATTTCCATTTAGTTCTAAAATCGTTAATTTATTTTGTATTATAGTGGAGCTGAAATAGATTGATGTGAATTAAAAATATGTATTTAAGAATTGCTTAACTTCTATTTATAAGCCTACCTTAGCCAGTCAGATTTATGATCTACTGCTCCTTTAATACTTAAAATTCTTAAATTGACTAAATCTTCAAAATGTTTCTTGGTGAGTTTTCCGATCCAGCAGTTTAAAAGTCTTAGTGTAGTTATCTTCGTTAGGCCTTTGAAAAATTGTTGAGGTATTTCTACAATATTAAAATATTCAAATACCAATTCAAACGTCTTTAAATTGTCCATGCCTGTCAGAAATGTTTCATTGAAGTTTGTAGGCATGTCACGATCTGAATAACCCAAAAATTGAATCCGCAGCTCTTCAATCTGAGTCAGATTTGTAAAATATAAATCGGGGCATTCGATTATTTGATCACTTAATGACAACTGAAGTGTTTTGAGATATTTAAACCCTTGTAAAATCTCATAAAAAGGCATACATGTTAAATTAACCTCTTGACTCCACGAAATGTTTTTTGTGTTAGGAAAATTCGAAGATAGCAAATTGAAATATTCACTTCTTGTATAATCTTTGGGGAAATTCTCAATTTTGATTTTGTTTACGTAATTTTTAGTGCAATTTTGGAAATTGAGGCTTTCACAGTGTACGCTGGTCATGTTGCATTTATTTTGTCGATTGTTAAGATTAACTTGTTCACATTCTCTTAGGCAATTCAGCAAAGTCATCGCTTTGTTTTCAAACGTATAATCGTCTTGATTTTCGCATGAAAAGCTTATAGAACCGTATTCTTCTTCAGTGTTAAACAACTTGAAAAGTTCATAGTCAAAGCTTTCAGATTTACCATTATGTACTATTGCCAAATACAAGTATAGGCTCACAATTTGAAGTATGTTTTTCCGCATTTAAAATATAATAATTCGGTCTTCGAGGTTGGCAAATCAAATTGAAACTGTGAAGCCTTTGGATCAGCTCACTCCTCGTTGGTTTGAAATTATTTCTCTTATCAACAAAGGTTGAATAGGCAACAGGGTATATAGGCTATACCCTAGAAAATATCTGCAACACAACACTCAATAAAGTATTTGCAAAATTCTTTCTTTTTTTTTTAATAATTTATAGCACTAATAGTTGCTGTAAGTATTAGATATTGCCAAGACTTCATTATTTTCGCATTAATTACACTTTTTAGAAATGCTTATATACCCTAGATAGAGTATGCTCCCACAATTTGAAAAAGTTAATACTGTGCGATTATACATATGCCTATTCCCAGTGGGATAGGTTCAAGAATTTAAGAACACAATGTTAGTTTGTGAATATACATATATGTATATTTATAAATATATTGGCACAATCATTGGGTACTTAATATACTCATAGGCGTAGACAGGTATTTTAGGGGTAGGGACAGGTATTTACAGGGTAGCGGATAGCATAGAAAATTGATAGAAATAGCTAAAAAATAATGAAGTATTCAAATTGATTTTTATTATTTTTTCAGCTTGTGCTTGGATTTTTGAGATTATGCGAATGTTTCCTCAGCTTATTATAAAAATTGATCTCCTTAGAATATAATAATAAAAGTTGTACATTTTGTAGTTTTGTTCCCAAGATTAAGTAGTATATGGACTTAATAGTATGGACTTCTGCCCCTCAATTGATTCACAGGCTACGCCCTTGTGATTATGTGTAGCTGATAAAATAAAACACTTAATGTTTTGGTTGCAGTTTTATTTATTTGGTACAGTCGAGCTGAACTTCATATAAGTAAAGAATGTTATAAAATAATATTTCAAATATACTGGGGTGCCACAGAAACCGCTTTAGCTTGAATTTTACTTAAATTTCATACATATTTAAGTGAAATTTAAGTGAAAGCGATTTCTGTGGCACCCCATATAATCTTTCTTTGACCACGTACTTAGAAAAAGTACAGGGGTCTACTAACTTAACTTAACCCCATAAAGTATATATATTCTTGATCAGCCGAGTCGATATAGCCATATCCGACTGTACGACTGTCCGTCTGTAAGAGCGCCTAGATCTCAGAGACTATAAGAGCTAGAGACTCCAATCTTGGTGTGTGGGTGCGTCTATTTTTCAAGCAGATCGAAATTGTTTTAGATTTTGGCCACGCCCGTTCAACGCCCACAAAATAGAAATACAATTTTCATATCTTAATTATAAAGACAATTTTAAAGATAAAAGCACTAAACTTGTCACGTTGGGATCTAAGATAGTCCTAGACATCCTAATCAAATTTGGTTGAAATCGGAACACTGTATCATATAGCTGTCATAGAAACGATTGGTCGAAAGTTAAGATGCAGTATAAAATTGTATGTTCTCCTTGGAGACATCTCAACCAAAGTCCCAGATTTAAAATTATCTATTGTCTTTTACATTATGATCGAATTTGGCTTAAATCGGTTCACTAGATTATAGATCGTGCGCAGGGTATCTAACAGTCTAGCACACTCGACTGTAGCCGTTGTCAATTTTTGTATGTATTCAATTTCCCAATACTCCATAGTTAATTCAATAAAATTTAAACTCCTTTTTTTTAAGGTAAGCTTTGAGACTTAACTCGTCTGTCAGTTGAAGTTGAAATTTATATAGTCGATTTAATTTCCATGTTACAAATACGTTCTCCTTTCAAACCACTCAAAATCAACAAACACAAATAATTGAAAAATTTGTATTAAAATTGTTAAATTTCGCCTTTTTAGCAGCTGCATTGATTGAGCAGCAAGCACATTAGGTCCACAACTAGCACAGCATGGAGGAGTATTCGCGTGAGCCTTGCCCATATCGCATTGTCGACGACTCGGGCGGCGCTTTCGCCATGGGCTGCATTGGCGGCGGCATTTTCCAGGCCCTCAAGGGATTCCGGAACGCCCCGCAGGGTCTGAGTCGACGACTCATCGGCAGCATGGCGGCGGTCAAGTCGCGTTCGCCGGTGATCGCCGGCAACTTTGCGGCCTGGGGCGGCATGTTCAGCACCATCGACTGCACCCTGGTGCACTTCCGCAAGAAGGAGGATCCGTGGAATTCCATAATCAGCGGTGCTGCCACTGGTGGCATTCTGGCAGCACGCAACGGCCTGGCCTCCATGGCTGGCAGTGCCATCATTGGCGGCATTCTGCTCTCGCTAATCGAGGGCGTCGGCATCCTCCTCACCCGCATCTCGGCCGAGCAGTTCCGCAATCCCGTGCCCCCCACGGATCCACACGACGCCAATCTGAACATGATGGACCCGGATTCAGCCGGTGCATTCGGCTTTGGTTCGCGCACTCCAAACGTGAATACCTAAATCAAAATTTGTTTATAGTTTTCACGTAGATAAATATCATGACTTGTAGCTCGAATTGTTTTCAATGCGAGCGCAATGGCAATATAAATAACACTACTCCTTCCTTATAAGGAGAGTCTCTGGTCAAATTTGGCATTTTATTTTCTTTGCAAGGATATTATGGAAGATTTTAAATTGGTAAATTCTGAAGTGAATCATATTAATTATTTATTTATTTATTTGTTTCCTAAAGCTACAAGACAAGGCGCTAGTCATACCCAAGTTTATTATTACATTCAAGTTTAAAGTCTAAAGTAAATACATAACTTAGGTTAAACAATGTAAATGAAAAATCAATTTGCATAATTCTTTTTATTATTATAACTGCTATTTATAATTCTATTGTTTGGTATAAATAGGTGATTTGTTTTTATTTAAATTTTTTTATATTTAAAAGTTTTTATCTCTATTTTATTAAAATTGTTTTTAATATCAAAATAGATTCAAAGTTCCAGTCATTATGAACTATCTAGAAATTATAATCGTATTAGTTGAAAAAATTGAATAAAAATCTGAAGCTATAACTTTTGGATTCGATTGACAAGCGATTTCTAAGAATTTAATTTGCCTATGGTTTTTTCATGCTAAGCTTAAAATACATTAGGAAAATAATTTAAAAAACTTTATAAAAATTGTTATAATTGCAAAATAGGACAAAGATGTTTTAAAAGCATTGAGTTTTAATCATACCTGTTAAATAATGATAGGTAATCATTATCATTAGTACTTAGATTATTTTTGTTTTTGAGTCGAATCAATGATTAAATTACGATTATTTTGAGTTTTGCCCAATTAATGATTAGACCTCGGATTTTGCATATTTGCATGTTCTTATAGGGATAAGATAGGTGAATTCTGATAACACCAAAGTTCGTTTCGTTAAAAATAGAGTGGAAAACGATGCGCATATTTTTTTTTTTTTGCATATTTGCATGAAATGCATATGCATAATATATGCAAAGAATATGCAAAATATGCAAAAAATATGCAAAATATGCAAAATATATGCAAAATATGCAAAATATATGCAAAATATGCAGTCAAAAATTTATATTTAACAAATCAAATAATAATACAAAAATCGATTCATAGTGTGGAATAAATATTAAAATTTTAATAAATGTATTAAAAGTAAAAATAATGAGAAAAACAAAAAAAAAATTGGTTTACTAATCCAGAAATATAAAAAAAATTAAAAATGTTATGTAATTAAAAATCATTGCGTAGACCGGATTGAGATCCGAACTCCAATCTCGTGTTTAGCATGCCGCGCACTTATCACTTCGACCACTACGCCACTTGGACTGATGCTGGCAAAATAGATATACATACTTGATGTACATTCTGGCAGAGTAAATGTAAAATGATAAAATTGACCATTAATTCTTTTTATATTATTTTCATATGAAGGAATTAGCGACAGGAAACGATGATCCCACTTTTTCAGCTATTAGATTAAACAATTTTCGACTGTAGAAATCAATTTTTTTATAAAATTCGATTGCATATGTTTTGCATGTTTTGCATATATTTTGCATGCTTTGCATATATTTTGCATATTTTGCATATTTTTTGCATATTTTTAGCATATTTTTTTTGCATATTTTTTGCATATTTTCGACATGCATTAAAAATTGGTTTTTTTAAATTATAACATACCTAAATACAAAGTTTGGTACCAATCTGATGAAAAATGTGGAAGTATGCAAAATCCGAGGTCTATTAATGATTATGATTAGAAAAAATAAAAAAAAATCTAAAATTATTGCGAATATTCAAAATAATCAGAAAACTCAAAGATAATCAAAAATAATCGTTTTGAGTATTTCGGATTATTTTTTATTTTTTCTAAATATTTCTGATTTCTTAGATTTTATTAGATTATTTAGTAAAAAATTAAATTATTTTAAATTTTCACAATCAAAGTAGCCAAAATAATAAGAAAAAGTCAAAAATTATTCGGAAATACTTAAAACGATTATTTTTGATTATTTGATTATTTTGAATAATTGTAAAAATTTTAGATTTTTTTTCTAATTGTAATCATTAAAAATTCACAAATTTTTAAACAGTGAATTATATAATCACTACGATTATTTTTAATAAATAATCTAATTGATTAGTAATTCTAATTGAAATTTAACAGGTATGGTTTTAATGTAGGCATTTTAATCAATTCCTCAACACTTTCTATGTGAACAATAAAGGACAAATTTAACATTTTTTTTAAACTTTTATTGTGAATAAAAATATATTGATAGCTTGATTTAATTATCTAAAGTGTATTCAAACTTGATCTACATTTAAAGAATTTGAAATTTAGAAAATATATACTATAAATACATTTTTGAAATTTCTACAGGCTTAGGATTCTGGTCAAGCAAGATTTTATTAAAGAAAGCATCAAAGAAGAGCAAAATACAAAATAAAGTACAAAGCAATAAATTATAATGAGTTTGAATAGGAAAACTACTTCTGCATATGGATATACTTCAATCTTTTGAGAAGAGAATACTTTATCGAGAGTCCTTTTTTGATTTGCTGAGAGTAGATAGACATTAATTTCTCTGTGATTAGCAGTTCAATAGCGTATGCAAAGTACAAGTAGAGGCAACAGGTAGTTAAAGAAGAGAACAATATATACAGTCAACACTCGGCGTTCACACACACACAACACAACACACTTGACACGCGTCGAAAGCAACAGACTGTTTATATTGGCAAATGTTTACCTGTTGAGCTCGCCGTGTTTACCTGTTGTCCCGCCGAGCAGAGAAGAGAGGAGAAGAGAGGATGAGCCTGCGCCGGCGCATAGAGTCAAGTGTGGCACAGAGTCCAGCAGTGTTTTGTGGGTGTGGCAAGTTCGTTTACAACCTGTGCACTTGAGATGACCACAGTTGAGATGGACAAGAGATGAGCAAGCCTAATAATTATCACATTTCCCTATCCTCCCGACTACCGGCCACGTGTTGACCCCAGTCCACTGTCTGCATTTCCAACTCAGGTATAGTGGAAGTCACATCGAGGATTTCCCTCACACATGGGACAGCAAAACGGTGGGAAAATGTTCGCCCAGTTATAAAATCGCTCTTTATGATAATGTTGCTAATATGAAGTTTCTTGAACCACATGGCAATTTCTTGAATAACCAGAGAGACAGACTCGGAGACAGCTTGGTGCCCGCCTTGGGAACCGGCAACTGGGAACTGGGAAGATCCTTTAGCACGAACCAAACCCAACAACATATGTAACTTTGACTCGTGTGTTTTTCTTTCTTCTCAATTCTCTGCATTTCCATTTTCATCCAAGCGCCGCTTCTCGCGTAATGTGTGTGAAATTTCGTTCAGGTTGCCTTGAGAAATTCCTTGGTGCTTGGTCCTTGGTCCTGGTAGCACGCCTGGCGCTATAGGAAATTCACATTTTGCCATAAAAATGCACATTATCATGTGGCACAACAACAGATCGCACCTACGTGCCTTGGTACGTGCTCTTTCCTGATTCCCATACTAACACACACACACACAGGATCACACGCACACATGTCCTAGTTAACAGTTCGCAGTTCCGCTTGTTTTTCCAATCATCTCCCGACCAGACGTTGCCAAAAAGGTAAAGGCGCTAGAATTTGTTTAGCGAGGCGCTGCTGGAGTCTACCTTTGGCGGGAATTCAGTTTCTCAGCCATGGCAAACAGCCTGGGAAAGTCGAAGGTGCCGCGGAGGTGAGAGAAGGGCCAAAGTTGGGTATATACTCACATACGTACACATGTGAATGTGTGGTGTGAATTATAGAAAAGTCCATGTGGAGGATAAATTAATATTAAATCAAATACTGTTCAAATCTGGGACTAAAATCTAAAACTGAAACTTTAACCGAAACAAGAAACCGAATTTGTTTCAAACGAAATAACCGTTAAAAAACCGATTCTTGCATAACTTTAATTTCAGTTCGGTCAAACATATAATTTAATTTCGTTATTTAAGTGTTATTCTAGATATTAAAAGAAAATTGTATTTTTTTTTTTAATTTGTATATTCAGTTCATTAAAAAGATTTTTTTAAATTTTGTTAATAATTGTTTTCAAACTCACATATTTTTAACATTTTAAACAATGTTTTTTGCGAACCGAAATCATATCAGTTTTTCGAAACCGATTAGCGAAAAACAAGATGCGAACATAACCGAAACCGTAACTGAAACCGATACAAAAAATTAAAAATAATCTAAAATTATAACAATTATTCAAAAATAATCAGAAATTATATCAAAAATAATTATTTTTAATTTTTTTCTTATTGTTTCTGATTATTTTTGATTATTTCTGATTATTTATAACTATTTAGTAAAAATCAAATTATTTTAAATTTTCACAATCAAAGTAGCCAAAATAATCAGAAAAATCAAAGATAATCCGAAATAATCAAAAACATTATTTTTGAATTTTCTGATTATTTATTAAAAATTGTAATAGTTTTAGATTATTTGTAATTTTTGTAATCATAATCATTATGTAATCACAAATTTCCAAAAATATTCTTATTGATTAGTATTTATTTAATGAAGTGCTTTCTCTCACCAATCGCAAAAGATCAGTTTGACCTAAGCTTTGTGTCCATATTTCCCTTAATTGCATTTTGACAAGAACGTTTATTGAACTTTTGTTTATATTTCCCCAGACGAGAGTCTTGAGAGCTCGCAGTTTAGCTATACGTTCGATTCCCTCTATGTCCACAATTAAATAACCTATGTCAAGAAATTGTAGCTGGTCATTGTTTCGACTGTCGAATTCGCAGATAAAATTGTTCAAATTACATAAATTAAAAATACGAAGGTGTAGCAGTTTCGGAAAATAGGGAACGTAGGATATTCTGAAACATTGTTTTGTTATTAATACCTCCAGACTTATACAATGTTCAGCCAAACGACTTAGCGTTTTTGTATCATGTGACTTGACACATAATACACGAAGTTGTTTAAGTAAAGTGGAGAGATCACTAACATCATCGGCTTCAATAAATACAATTCCCAACTCCTTCAATTGAATCAATTTGTTCAATTGCTTTCCTGTGAATTAAATACATTAATATAGTATTTTGTACAAATCGGATTTACTTACTGTGATTCTTATTTATACGACAAAATAAGTGTAGAGAACGTAGACTTGTTAAACTTTGGAACGATTCAAAGAAGTTGATATTTGTATACTTTCGAGGCTCAGATAGTTCGCATATTTCAACATCCGTAAGCAGTTTCAGTTTCGGCAAATTGTCTTCAAGTTTCTTTATTTTTTTCTCTTTGGGCACGAAAATAATGTGCTTTAAATTGGGACTGACCTGAATCAACAAAATTACTTCTATTGTCGATTTTGTTGAGATTTGGACCCCACCATTCTAAATAAAAATCCCAATGTCTCACATATTGAATTTCCCAGCCAAAGATAATTTCACTTTGAACTTCTTTTCGACTGCATATCTCAAATGCTTCCCATAGTTTTGGATGTCCTCGCAAAGTTTTTTTTATCAACGAAGGCTTCCAGTCGCTCGCAGATAAGTATTAAAATATCAAGATGTAAATTCAAAATATTAATATCCATTTTATCGACAGCGTGCGTAAAGCGGACGTTTTGATCAATCACTAAATTCAGACTGAGTAGTTTAAGAAAATTCTGGCGAGATTTAAGAAATATAAGTCATTGATTGCATTGAAATATTAGGCGAGATTTAAGAAATATTAGTCATTGAAAGCATAGCATATGTTATATGCGTAATTTAAATTTTAATAATGTATTCAAACAATGCTATATATGGAGGAATTATTAAAAGGAATCTGAATCATACAGTATATATCATTTGGAATATACGTAATACTAATTTCTGAACAATGTATTAAAAAACATCATAAATACATATATAGCACCATATCTATGTTTTGATTTTGTTTAAAAAATTACTGAATATTTTTTGCTTTATAATCATGAGAGTATTCAAAAACAAAATTATTTGTACAGAAATTAGTAGATACCATATCAGTTTTGTAAAACTTTAAAATCTAGAGATGCCTTAAGAACAGTTAAAATTTGACAAAATGAAATGTTTTTTATTTTCTTTTATTATTATTATTAATTTATTTATTAAATGTGAACAAAGAGAATTTGATTAAAAATACTTTTAAAAATAAAAATTAATAACTTAATATGATATTAAATTTATAAACTTAAACTTAAGCTGGATGGATAAAAAACAAATTAATTATTAACAAGTGGGAAAGTATATAGTCGAGTTCCCGACTAAAGGATACCCATTGCTTGTTTTAAAAAATTTTAAATATTTTTATTGCATACTTTTAGACACTTACATTGCTTGAAACTTAAATCAGCCATTACTGCTTACCTCTTTGCGTTACGCAAGAGGTTTGGTCCTCATTTTATTTATACTAAACCTGTGTTGGTTATGTTGCTATTTGTATGCACGGATTCCACACTGACCAAATAAAAGAAATTTCGTTATTGTTAAAAAAAAAAGCCATTACTGCCGTAATGGTTGGCCGATGTTGTTGCGAATAAATAGGATAAAAGCTTATAATAATAAATAACGTTAATTCCCAAAAACGGTGCGTATGGCGCCTTATAGTCTCTGAGATCTAGGCGCTCACACGAACGGGCAGACGGACGGACAGACGGACATGGCTAAATCGACTCGGCTGTAAATGCTGATCAAGAATATAGCCAGCGAAAAAAGTCATCTTATCAACATGTGGCTCTTGATTATTAAAAAAAAAAAAATGTTATTTAATAATTTTATTTTTACTTAAAAAGGTCGATTAAATTCCGTTTGAATGATTTAAAAAAAAAAATGTTACTAGTATTTTTTATGATTTTTTGAAAACTGCTAAAAAAGCCACTTTTTGTATGAAAAGTAGGAAAAAGGGGTTAATATAGTTATTTTTAGGATTTTCAAAAAAATTATAAAAAATACTAGCAAAAATATTTTTGAAAATGTTTTTATTTTTTACTCTTAAAATTGTTTAAAGAATTTTTTTGTATCAAAAAATTTTTTTGTAATAAGTCAAGGTTAAAAGATGAAAAAAGTAGACGCTCACAAAAATTCGAATTTTCAATGGGTTCTTTATGGGTTAAGGAAGTTTTTGCATCATTAAATCGAAATTTAAAAAACTTTTCCAAATAAAAATTAAATTATTAAATAAAATCTTTTTCTTTTTTAATCAAGAGCCACATATTGATAAGATGACTTTCTTCGCTGGCTATTTGTATACTTTATTGGGTCGGAGGTGCTTCCATCTGCCTGTTACATACATTGCAACGAATACAATATACCCTTTTACCTAATTTTTAAGTAAAGGATGTAAAAATTTAAAAATCTTGATAAGGCTAATCAGTTAACAAATGGCAACCCTTAAAGTTAAAACTGGACAATCCAAAGTCTCACACCTACACCAACGCCTGATGGTGTGACAGGCACGGACTATAGAAACACACACACACACAGGCACACACACACATGCCAGGCACATGTGTTTGACCAGCCAACAAAATACCCCAGTGTAAACAACAACAAAAACAACAGAAGTGAACCAGAAGAAGAAGATGGAAGAAGAAGATCTGTTCTGGGATTTTTTGCATGCTGCGCCCGCATGGCGCTACATTTAAGACATTTGCTGAGACGGCCAAGACGAAGAAGAAGAAGAAGAGGAGAATGAGATGGTAAAATGGTAAATGGGTTCGCTTGTTTACAGTTTACAGTTTGTGTACAGATTGCAGATAGAACAGGGGAAAAAGAACCCGCAGTTGGAATAAGCCTTGGCACATGTCAATGCCAAAAAACAAGAAAATAAAAACATTGAACCTCAAAAGGAATTTCGCCGACTTGATGGCACCTTTCGATATGTTGTGTATATAGTATTGCATTAGAATTTTGATTCTTTTTGCATTTTTCGTACATTTCGTATGCCGAGAATTACAGCGAATCAAGAATCGAGAATCGGCGCCAAAAATCTCATGCATATCAGATACAAAATTCGGTAGATCTAGAGAGATCTCTCTACTATATGTGGGTACTGCAGGCGGGCAATGCATTGAATAACTTGAACGAGTGTATTCGAGTACTCGCATCGTGTTTTGTGTTATTAGAATATCTTAAATAAATTAACAATGTGACACTGTGCAAGTTCATGGCCAACAAGGTGGGCCTGAATCCAAATCCAAAACTCAATCCATACTATTGGCGACTACTGTACATATAAAAGACGTATTCCCAACACGAGTTGTCCCTGAAATATACGGGGCAATGCACTTAACCAAGTCATGTGATTTTTCTCGCTGAATTAGAGGGGAGTGTATTACTTCACCGCCTCCTTCTGCTCCACATAATATTGCAATAGTTTAGAGGCAATGACTTTTTGTGGCAAAACACAAAACACACTCCACACACATTTATCGAGAATTCGCCGATTTGCATCTCATCGATAATCGTTTCTCAATTTTCAACTGCCGCCGCGTCGCTTCATATTTATGCAATGTGCATATATGTATTTTGTTTTTTTGGCTGATGAAACCCAAAATTGATGAAATCATCACTTAGGCCCCTTTTGAAAGATTGGACTGTACAATTGACCTTAGCCCACAAAATGTTGTTGCAGCCAGTGCTCAATTGTGGGTCATTTCCACTGAAGTCATTAATAAAAAAATAATTCAGTTAAAATTTAAATATTTATGCAAAAGAACTGAACTGAAGCTGAAGAACGTTTCAACATCTCAGGTGTGATAAAATGCGTAACCAAATGATTTCTTGTTTCTTGGAATTTCCAGAGCTTTCAATGCCACAGACTCTGTCTGCGATATGTAAGTATATTCTCCATACGACTCAAAATAAAAATGAAAGTGAAGTTCAAGTAAAAGTAAAGCGAAATAAACGAAAGTTGACTTCAGGCAAATACATCATAAATAAAATTGTCATTTGTCAGCAGAAGAAAAGAAATAGGTTCGTATTTGATTTTTGTCATCATTAAAAAGTTGGTGAATTTAAAGAAATTCCAGAAATTTCAAAGAAGGGAAACATTTTGAAATTAACTTCATATGGTATAATTTTCACTTAATAATTACAAAAATAGTATATTACAATTATGATGAATAAATCACTTTGATCTCATTTTTTAATAATTTATTCTTATTTATGAATTAGAAAGAAAAACACAGAAATATCAGAGTATCGGCAAAAATATATCTTCATCAAAGTTCAGTCAAACATATTTTTATTTACACAGATTTCCGTAGGAATACTCTCAATCATACCTGCTAAATTTCGATTAAAATTAATAATCAATTAGATTATTTTTGGAAAAAATCGTAGTGACTATATAGTTCACTGTTGAAAAATTTGTGATTATTAAATGATTACGATTAAAAAAATCAGAAATAATCTAAAATTATTACAATTATTCAAAATTAATCAGAAATAATCAAAAATAATCTTTTTGAGTATTCGGATAATTTTTGATGTATTTCAGATTATTTATGACTATTTAGTAAAGATCAAATTATTTTAAATTTTCACAATCAAAGTAGCCAAAATAATCAGAAAAAAAAATAATAATCCGAAATAATCAGAAAGATTATTGTTGATTATTTTTGATTTTTTTTGATTATTTTTGAATAATTGTAATAATTTTAGATTATTTTAGATATTAATTGAACAAAACCGAAAATAATCGTAATTTAATCGTTAGTTCGACTTTTAAACAAAAATAATCTAATTATTAATGATTATGATTACTAATCATTATTTAACAGCATACCTGTTAAATCTCGATTAGAATTACTAATCAATTAGATTATTTATTAGAAATAATCGTAATGATTATATAATTCACTGTTGAAAAATTTGTGATAATCTAATGATTACGATTAGAAAAAATCAAAAAAAAATCTAGAATTATTACGATTATTCAAAAAAATCAGAAAAAATCAAAAAAAATCAAAAATAATCGTTTTGGGGTATTTCGGATTATTTTTGATTTTTTCTGATTTTTTCTGATTTTTTGATTTTTTACGATTATTTAGTAAAAAACGAAATTATTTTCACAATCAAAGTAGCCAAAGCTTTTGATTATAGTTGCTTTGTGCTGTCTAAAGCAGTTAAATTCAGAAGAAAGAAGGAGGCAGCTACAACAATTCCGTAGCTCACTAGTTAGAGTTGCTGACCTGTCAGTTCCAGTTTGAAAAAAAACTGGGTTCGATTCCCCCCGTCATAAGTTCTTCGGAATGAAACGCAAAAATATAGTATTCAATTTTTTTTTTTTAAATCAAAAGAGTCAAGAAAATAATTGCTTGCAGAATATTGGAGAGCTAAGCGGAGCGCTCAAGAGGTCCACATTACTGATCATTTTGATTTTGAAATTGATGGTGAGTAGATTTTTTGTAATTGTAATAATTTGCTGATTTTCAAGATTTCTTATTTTGCAGATGATGAAAATAATCGCTATTCACCCGAGGAACAAAAAAAAGGTCAACGATCATTAATTTGCCATCAGCTATCGTGTTATTTGCAAGATGACAACATTTCGGATGATGTTTGGCTGAAATACGGAATTTTAAAGGAAGCATCCATGGCGTTCAATACTCCTTTAACGTCTTCTGCGCCGGTTGAACGGCTGTTTTCGTTTGCCGGCATTATTAATAGCCCTAGACGGCAATCATTGTCAGACTTTTCTTTCGAAAAATTGGTTTTAATGAAAGCAAATTGCAAATCTTTACCTTATTAAAAATATATTTTAAATTAAACAATTTTAGATATGTTTAAGTTATTTATTTATTTGAAGTGAGTTGGAGGTAATTTTTTTTTGAACTATTTTAAGCAGCTTAGCTTGGTGCGCATTGCTTCAGGTACTCTGGTTTCGAGTTGGCTGGTGATGGTACTGGTACTTCACGCAGGCATCTCCAGATCAAACTCGATCGAGTCTTCCACATATTCCATGAAAAACCGCAATAAGGGCATTACTTGTACTTGTATAATCAATAACATAAACTTACTGTAGATGTTCATAGTCGGCAATCCAACTACTAGGATATCTTGTTTTCGATTGTATACGCAATAAATGTGGACCTCTTGAGCGCTCCGCTTAGCTCTCCAATATTCTGCAAGCAATTATTTTCTTGACTCTTTTGATTTAAAAAAAAAAAATTGAATACTATATTTTTGCGTTTCATTCCGAAGAACTTATGACGGGGGGAATCGAACCCAGTTTTTTTTCAAACTGGAACTGACAGGTCAGCAACTCTAACTAGTGAGCTACGGAATTGTTGTAGCTGCCTCCTTCTTTCTTCTGAATTTAACTGCTTTAGACAGCACAAAGCAACTATAATCAAAAGCTTTGGCTACTTTGATTGTGAAAATAATTTCGTTTTTTACTAAATAATCGTAAAAAATCAAAAAATCAGAAAAAATCAGAAAAAATCAAAAATAATCCGAAATACCCCAAAACGATTATTTTTGATTTTTTTTGATTTTTTCTGATTTTTTTGAATAATCGTAATAATTCTTGATTTTTTTTTGATTTTTTCTAATCGTAATCATTAGATAATTGGGCAAAACCCAAAATAATCGTAATTTAATCATTGGTTCGACTTTTAAACAAAAATAATTTAATTACTAATGATTATGATTACTAATCATTATTTAACAGGTATGTTTAACAGGTATGCTCTCAATATGTTAATACAGCAATTAATTAATTTTTATTTCAAATTTAGTCTTTTTTAAATTTACTATTAATTGCTTAAATATCAATACAATTTTTACAAATACTTTCCACTTTATTCAGTACATATATAATTTACTTTTATTTGAATGACAAAGTTGAATAGCCGATTTCAATCAAAGTTGAAAGTCGCCATTCATCTTGCAAGTCGAGCGCTTTCCTAAATGTATTTCTCGCAGACAATTTGTTGATGTCTTCCCATTGCTCATCATGTACAGTAGGGTGTCCCTTATTTGGTCAAAGTCAATATTTTAAAACGCATACGGGCTAGTTCTGTTCATTAGGTCCTAAAGCACTCAGAAATAAATTTTTACCTCAATCGGAGTATGATAACCCGTGCCGACTTGGATCGGAAAATTTAAAGATTATATGGGACAAAAAAAATTTTTTTTTTTTTTTTAATTTTTTATTTTTTTATTTTGTTTATCAGGTCCTAAAGAACTCAAAACCAAGTTTTCACCTTAATCGGAGTACGATAACCCATTCAAACTTGCATCGAAACATGAAAAAACAGTATTTTAACACTGATTAGACATTTTTCGATGATTTTTCATGTTTTTATGCAAATTTGAATGGGTTATCGTACTCCGATTAAGGTGAAAACTTGGTTTTGAGTTCTTTAGGACCTAATAAACAAAATAAAAAAATAAAAAATTAAAAAAAAAAAAATTTTTTTTTGTCCCATATAATCTTTAAATTTTCCGATCCAAGTCGGCACGGGTTATCATACTCCGATTGAGGTAAAAATTTATTTCTGAGTGCTTTAGGACCTAATGAACAGAACTAGCCCGTATGCGTTTAAAAATATTGACTTTGACCAAATAAGGGACACCCTAATGTACAGTGTACACTTTGTTTCGATAGACAGAAGACACAAAGGAGAGTCGACTTGGCATGAACCTGATACTGAATACTGGGGGATACTGGGGGATACTGGATATTGGATACTGTCTCCCCTCGAATCCGTTACAAACTCGTGAACTCGGCTGCCAGAAGACGCAGCTCCTGCTCTTGGCAGTTGCAAGTTGCAAGTTGGAGGAAAGTTCGTGACATGGCATCAACAGTTTGTCATTAAACATTTCGACAATAATTTGCTTTGTGCTCGTATTTATATGCACACTTGAATGTATTATATTTTTTTCTATTTTTTTGTATTATTTTTTATTCGCATTTCTTTCGACTTGCCTGACTTCCCGAACTGTTTGTAATCGTAGACGGGAGACAGAGTCAGTCAGAAATTGTTATGGCAGGTAATTTACATAAAAGATAAGTGGATGCAGCACTACTTACAATTCTGATTAGCCTGAGAGACAGCAGAGTCAGAAGAGACCTGTCTATTGTAGGTAAAACTCGCCACGAAATGCGCCTTTTGTTATTGTAAATACACTTTGTGACTTTTGGCTTTTGTGTTTTTTATTTTTGTTATTTTGTGGACTGCGACTTCCTAAAGGTATTAAAAACATCAAGAATATAGAATATTTAGCTACTTGTTGCCGCGTCTCAATTGTTATGGAAATGTGTGTTGTGCTCAGGTTGCGTATACGACGTGTGTGCACATACTCATAAGACACTCATGTGTGTGAACTCTTGATCTCTCCCTCTCTTTCTCTGTGAGTCCAACTATCTCATTCCTACTTAAAAAAAACAATAGCCAGTGGCAGGCAGTCCCTGACCCGCTTAGTTAGCGTTATCTGCATCATTGCGACTCAAAGTCTCAGTCGTAGTTTGCGCCAATAAAACAAATTAAAGTCAACAATTGACGGCAGTTAGGACCTGAAGCTACTCGCCTTGAATAAAGCCAACTTGAGTCTTGAATAAAATACAAAAACCACCAACTTTGTTGGTCGTCTGTTCAATTGGGCCTAAACTGCAATGGGCCAAGTTGCCAGTTGCCAGTTGCCTGCTTCTTATCAGCGACCTCATCGATTTTTTGGTTGTTGGCGAGCGGGGGTGGGGAATCATTTGGCAATAATATTTTGTGCTGCAATTGTTTGCCTCCAGTTTTGCATTTGCGTTGTTTTTTTTTCAGTTTTCTTTTTTTGTTGCGTTTCGCCCGCCGCCTGACAGTGAATAATTTGCCATTTGAGTTCGTTTTTGGCGTCGTTTAATTTGGCTTTAATGACTTTGAAAAGCGCAAATCAAAAACGCTTTAAGCCCTTTACAGCCAAATGCCGCTTAAGCAGCTGCGATTTAAGCCACATTTTTCAAGTGCTCAAGAAAAGTTAATGGGCTGCAATGTGATCAGGCAAATGGAGGTAAAGGATGCAACAGCCCAATAAATTATGATGATGATAAATAATATGCATATTTGCCTAGAAAGATTGTAGATATACTAATTTTATAGGCAGTACCTTGGTCGAGTAACGCATTTGTAAACATATATTTATATACAGTTTGTCAAGTAATTGTTTGCAAAGCCTTAAAAATGTAATATTTCGACTTTAAATAAGAAAATAATAGCTTATTATATAAATTTGGAAAGGTCATTTAATTTTCGTTCAAATGATGCAAAAATTTCCTTAACCCATTAAGTACCCATTAAAATATTCGAATTTTAAAAAAGGTTTACTTTTTCAACTTTTTTCCTCGATTTTTTCCAAAAAATGTTGGGATGCAAAAAAATTCTGGAAACAATTCTAAGAGTAACTGCAAAAAAAAATTTTCAAAAATATTTTTGCTAGTATTTTTTAAAATTGTTTGAAAATCCTAAAAATGACCATTTTAACCCATTTTTCCTCATTTTCATGCAAAAAGTGCCTTTTTTTCAGTTTTCAAAAAATTCTAATAAATACTAGCAAAAATATTTTTGCAAATTTTTTTTTGCAGTTACTCTTAGAATTGTTTCCAGAATTTTTTTGCATCCCAACATTTTTTGGAAAAAATCGAGGAAAAAAGTTGAAAAAGTAGACCTTTTTTAAAATTCGAATATTTTAATGGGTACTTAATGGGTTAAGGAAATTTTTGCATCATTTGAACGAAAATTAAATGACCTTTCCAAATATATATAATAAGCTATTATTTTCTTATTTAAAGTCGAAATATTACATTTTTAAGGCTTTGCAAACAATTACTTGACAAACTGTAAGTACATATATATTATATAAGTACAAAAATAATTGGAATAAAATTAAAATATCAATCTGTAAACTATAATTTTTATTAGAGGCTGACATTTTATATATAAAAGTAGATTTATATTGGTTTATTTACTTATGTATTTATTTATTATTTTTGTTTATTTATTTAATTATTTAAAAAAATATTTATTATATTTATTTATTTATTTGTTTATTTATTTAATTATTTATTATATTTATTATATTTATCTATTTATTTATTTATTTATTTATTTATTTATTTATTTATTTATTTATTTATTTATTTATTTATTTATTTATTTATTATTTATTTATTTATTTATTTATTTATTTATTTATTTATTTATTTGTTTATTTATTATATTTATTTAAGCAGAGAAATTAACTCCAAAGTCAAACAATGAATATTGAGCATAATTTTAATCTACTTTACGGACTCTAAGCTTAATTTGCGCTTTTATCATTTGCATCTAAGCACAAAGAAAGATAAATTATTTTTATTTACTGTCAGACCTCATTAAATGTAACTATCGCTTTTTTCTCTGAGTTCTAACTAATAACCCATAACTATGCCAATCTTAAAGCCAAAATTTAATTAATCTGAAAATCAGTAGTTTTTATAGCAATATTAATCTTATCGTTTAAAGACTTTAATGATGTAATACTTGTATCAATCAAAACTATTATACCAAGTTTATGGCTAGGTAAGAATTACACTTCTTATAGCTTTACAACAAGTTAAACAAAGCAATAGAAAATCACTTGACAAATCTCAAGTGGACACTCGAGTCACCTACTTACTGATAGCCCAGTATCTGACTCAACAATGTTTATCAATATTTATGCCGTTACACACACACACACACACACACATACGCACACGCACAACATCACACAAATGTATAAAGAAATTTCTATCGATCGACTTTAACATACTATAGTGTGTAGCTCTCTCTTCCCATATGAGCGGGTGGCGCCTTCGCCTACTCAGCCCCTCCTCGTCCCTCTCTCTTCCTCTGGGATGCGGGATGCTGAGTGTGTCTGTGTATGCGTGGGAGTGTGCGTGTGTGCGTGTGTGTGTGTGAGGCAAGTTGGGATACGCAGGCAGCGAGCTACGCGCGCTTTATGTTTGCCTGAAACTTTTGGCATTCTTATCATTTCCCAAGAGAGGCGTGTGAAAATCGATGCCGAGTGAAAGAAGAAGAGGGGAAAAAAAAAGATAAACAACAAATGCGTGTGACGTCACAGCAGCTGGAGCAGGGAAGGGGGAGAGGAGCGGAGAAATAACCGAGCGGGAGGCAAGACAACAACAACAGCAACAACAACAATTTTAGCTCAAAAATGTAGCGCGCTTTTTGATAGTTTACTGCCAGACCAGTGTTGGCAAATTAGCTTTTTTCCCGCAAACAATGTAAAACAGCATCAAAAGAGCTGTGAGTAAATTTGATTGCTTAAACCAGCGGTGGGCACGCAGTGGCTCCGGGAGCAACGACTGCTCCCAGCCGTAAATTCGCACAAAAGACTCGCTGTTGATGTTGTTGTAGCTGTTAATGTTGATGTTGTTAGCTGTAAGTGTTCTATTAATAGACAGACATTGTCACATACTTAAGCTGACCTACAGATTTACTCATTAATTAAAAAACTATAGCCGTAGGCCCAATTTATTCATATTCTCTATGACTCTTTGACAACTGCATACTTTTAGGCACTTGCTTTTTAAAAAACTTAAAACAGCATAAGTATTGTTATATTTATGTGATCTTGTTGCGAGTAAACAAGGATAGTTTAAGGTGATCATACAGACGCAAAGGAGCTTATCAAAAATATAATTGAATCATACTTTTTTAGTATACAGTCAAACCTCTAAGCCTCGAAGGTCTATAACTCGAAATTTCACTAATTGAGTGGCAATAGCGTAAACTAAACTTACAAAAAAGAATTCCATAAGTGAAAGCCATCATAAATCTTTCTTTTTCCTTGAGAAGTTCAGCTGTAGTTAGAGCTCTAAATGTTCTCCAGCCTCTCACAGACTCTGAGATATGGTTCTTTTTTGCGACTTCATGGCGGCGAATAGGCAAAAATAAAGTTGGGAGCAGTTGATCGCTCCCGGAGCCACTGTGTGCCCACCGCTGTTTTAGACAGTTGTTTAGACAAATAGGAAAATTGTATTATTGTAACTCAGAGCTCGCAAATAACAGTTAACACTTTCAGTGTGTCGGAAAATAACAGTTATTAGCTGACAGAATGATAAAAGGGATAAAAACAAAACATTAATTTCTGTTTTTTTCTCAGTAGGCTTATCAGTCAAGAAATAACATTTAATTTTGTTTCCTTATGGTTGTGTTACTCAAAAACTGTTTCGTCTGGAAAAAAAAATTGAAAGTGCCTTCTGAAAATTTAAAACGTTTTTTTTTTGCTACAATTTTGCGGAAAATGGGTCGTGTAAAAAACATAGTTCATTCTTTTTTTAACTATGATAGCAAATTAAATAAATCGGAATGCAACGTGTGTGGCAAAATATTAACTGGAACTCATATTAAAAATTTAAAACGTCACAAGTCTCGGTTGAAAGATCCTTTTCTGCGCTTAATTTTATCCTAGCCGATAAACGTAGGTCTCTAAGTGCGGAAAATATTAATTTACTTTTAATTGTAAAGCTTAATTCTAAATAACAATTTTTAATGTAAATAAAAATAGTTGCCAAAAAAATTATCTTGTTCTGTGGGTGTATTGCTTTTTCGGGAGTTTGTGTCGATTTTTGCGCACCTAAAACAACAACAACTTGAAAAGACACTTTTGACTAACACTTTTGTGTTTTGCTCATTTGCTAACAGTTATTCCGGGAGCACTAGCTAAAAAGTCTTTTTTTAACTGTTATTAGTATACAGAAAGAATTTATTTTCTAAATGGAAAATACTGAGCAGAGAGCACAAACGAAAAGAAGTAAGTGTTTCTCTCAGTGAGAAACCTTCTGGGTTTTACTTTTTTTCTGTTTTTTCAGTGAACAGATCGAAAAAGAAATAAGTGTTAACTGTTATTTGCGAGCTCTGTTGTAACTTCTCATCTTAAAAGTCTCAACTCTTCAATTTTCCATATATACCGATTTAAATTTTATTTAAAAAGGAAAAAAGTTTGAGCTAAAACCCGTTTCATGTTTATTCTTTTCATTAATCGCACAGTTATCGTTTTAATATTCAGCTTTTTTCGACTCTCAATATTTGCCAGCACTGTTAAAGATACTGAGAGAGTGAGAGAGAGGCAGTTGGTGAGAGAGAGGGATGCATAGAGAGGTAGAGGCAGACATTTCGGGACTCTCAGGGATGCTGTCTCCCGTGCGCTGCGTCTCTGTTTGTCGCTCGCCACGAACCGCAAGTTTGTCGCCTCGCTGTGTGCGTAACCCCAACAAACCACTGCACCACTGTGAGCCACCCACTATCCCATTCCTCTCTCTCCCTCACTCTCACTCGCATTCTCACTCTCTCTCTCACTCTCTCTCTGTGTGTGTTTTGAACTGCGCTTAGTATGCGTGATGCTGTTGGGAGCTTTGGTTGCCTGTTCACCTAAAATGCGTGTCGTTGTGATAATGTGTGGAATAGCGCTACTTGTGTGTGTGTGTGTGTGTGAGTGAGTGTGTGTGAGTGTGTATAAGTCTATGACTAACATATCTAACAAGCACACACTCACAGCCCCTTTTGCTGTTCTCTGCGCGCCGAATACATTTGAGAAGTAAAATCTACGCCATGTCGCGCACTTGAGCCAAACTCGCTCTCTTTCTCGCTCTCTGCACTTAAATATGCACTATAAAAAAAATAATATATATACGAGTATATCCGCAACAAAATGGGATTATCCCAGAACAACAACTCTGCGCTCGAAATGTGACTCCGCAGCAAGGAAGAAAGGAAGGATGGAAGGAAGGAAGCTGCTTGGAGCGAGGACTCAAGTGAGACCCAACTCCAAAATCCACCACTCAATGGCAACACACACACACGCACACACAGCCCGTGGCAGCGACGCTGACGGCGACGCCGCGTTGCACGCACACAACGAGAAATGTTGAATTTTGGCGCCTTCGTCGACCAGGCGAACAGCAAATGAAACAGGGCGACAAATGAAATGAAAACACGTTGCCATGACAAACAGCAGCTCGCTCTGCTTTCTCTCTCTCTCACTCTCACTCTCTCTCTCACATTCCTCATTTCACTGTGTGTGTTTGTGTGTGTGACTCGTGTCCTTGCCTCGCTTTGTGGCTCAAGGACTTTAGCAGCAACAGTTCTCGTGCTAATTTTGTGACCTTGTTTCCCAGTTTCTCTCTCGCTCTCTCACTCTCTATCTGTCCTTCTCTCTCTATCTCTTGTTGTGTATCCTGCGTATTGCAAATTACTTTTCTTCTTTTTTGTTTTGGTTGCCACACTTTGGAATGTGGCACCGGAAGTGTTGCTTGCAACATTTTGCTGTTCGCCTGGGACACAGGATGCTTTTTGCGTTTGATTTCAGGGACAAATATAATGATTGATGGAAGCAGTTGCTATGGCAAAAATGTCAGACAGACGGACTGAGAGACAGAGAGAGAGAGAGAGACAGAGAGAGTGAGTGGAAATACGGAAGAGTGTGGCATGCAACAGGTTGAGCACGCTCAACAGGAAGCAAAGTAATCAGACAGAATGACGTCATCCTTCAAAGAGAGCGAGAGAGAGCGAAAGAGTGCTTGAAAAAATAAATGTATGATTTGAAAAGAGTAAAATATAGAAAATTTGAAAGCACAAATCAGCAGATTAAAACTATCAAAGATAAAAGAAAGAATGGAAATACTACAATTTCTAATATCAAAATGTTATTAAAAAATTTGAAATTAGCAAAATAAAAAATTAGGAAAACCCAAAATCAAAACAGTTTAGCTAAAAATATTTTATTCAAAATTATATGGAATTGAGGAAATTATATTATTATATAGTATATATTATATTATAATAATATTTAAGAATTAAACTATTATTTTGGAATTTTAAGCAAGATGTACCCAATATTAAATTATAAACAGGAATTCAAACCCTAACCGAATCCGTAACCTTTAAGCCGAAACTCCGTAATCCAAAATAGCCGCTTAGTAACCGTTTCATTTATAAGGCGATTACGAATATCACAACTAAAAATTCAAAATTATACATAAGAAAATATAAATCAAAAATCAAAATTAAAAATAAAAAAATAATTTTTCGGTCTTTTATACTCCCAAAAAAAAATTAATTTTTTATTTTTAATTTTGATTTTTGATTTATATTTTCTTATGTTTAATTTTGAATTTTTAGTTGTGATATTCGTAATCGAATTTTCATAGCACTGAATAAGAGCAAATAAAATAAATTTGTTAAATGAAATATTAAAATTGTTAAAATGTAACTAAACTACATAAAAACTGAAAAATATGTGAAATAAATGTGTGAATGAAACATTAAAAAGTAATGCCTTTTTAATTATTATTATTATATTATTAATATAACTATATTTTTGAAAAAATTAATTTTTTTGTGAACCGAAACTATACCGGTATTTCAAAACAGAAAAATCGGTTCACCGTTACGAAACCTGTACTCAAAGATTTTGCGTAACCGAAAACATAAATGCGAACATAACCGAAACCGTAACTGAAACCGATATTCGTTTTGGTTTCAATCCCTGATTATAAATATAATAATATATTAAATTATTATAAATATTTCTTATCTTTGTAGTCTTATTATTCCATTGCTCTGTTTTTTTTTTATGTGGGCAAATGGGCGTGGCATATTAGCTGAATTTGCCATGGAAAATCGTATCCTTAAATCTGAGGAAAATAGTGTAATAAATATAACTTATAATAACATTACACTATCATTCAGTTAAATTGTCTACATATAATTACATTTAACCCAACTCTCACTAACACTTATTTTCACTCACTCATAGTTAATTTTTAACCGCTTTTCCCTTTTCCCCCTTGTTGCATGCCCCATTTCGCAGTCATTCAAATGCCTCAGCAGATTTGACGCAGATTACAAAAACGAACAGCAAAACATTTAAATATGAATAAAAATGTTTTGCCATTAAGGTAAATTTCATTGGTCTAGCCCCTCACCCGCATACCCCCTGACTGCCTACCCCCTCACCACCTATCGCTTTACCCCTTCACCCTTGCCCCGATAATGCCTGGCAGTTGCATTTATTGCATTCCATTAAAAATATGAAATTAGACTTTAAATTTGTATTTTGCTTTTGTTGTTATTGTTGTTGTTTTTGTTGTTGTTGTTGTTGTGATAGCCCTGGCAAAGGTCAAAGGTGCAGGCAGCCACTGGCCAAGCAGCCGGTCGGTTGCAGGCTGCCACGCCAGCAACATGTGGCTGCCACAAACAGCAACAGGCTGCAACAACTTTTCTACTCTATCCTTGCAGAGGGTATCTTAGTTTTGTCATGAAATGAATATATATTCCTGATCAGTATCAACAGTGGAGTCGACATAGCCTTGTCCGTCTGTCTATCTCTTTCAAACCAAACTTGTGTATCTACACAGAAAAAAGGTCGATAATTCCGGAATAAAATCAATTCGATACGATGTCAGAGGCTCGGCAATTCTGAATTTTACTAAACTTGATTTAAGTACGGATTTTTAATTCTTTATTCACAAACATTTTGACCATCGAGGCTTTATAAGAATTTTTTTAGTCAACTCTAATGTCTTTGGATATTTTTAGTACTTTAACGTTAAGTGGTTTTTAAGGTATCTTGATGAAACTTAATGCAGATTGGTTTTTTTTCTATAATCACTATAATGAAACACTTTATTGTTTCTTGAGATATATCAGCCGGAAAAACTTTAGATTACTAGACTTCTCTATTATAAAGCTGCCACAAAAACATTAGTTTTAACAACAACTTGAAGCTTAAAAAACTTTGTCGTCTCTTGTAATATATTTTAAATAATCTTTTAAAATATTCATTTAATATTGTCTTGTACATACCTGTTAAATTTCGATTAGAATTACCAATCAATTAGATTATTTTTGGAAATAATCGTAGTGACTATATAAATCACTGTTGAAAAATGTGTGATTATTTAATGATTACGATTACAAAAAATTAAAAATAATCTAAAAATATTACAATTTTTGAAAAATAATCAGAAAAAATTAAAAATAATTAAAAAAAATCTTTCTGATTATTTCGGATGGTGAAAATTCAAAATAATTTAATTTTTACAAAAATAATCCAATTACTAATGATTATGATTACTAATCATTATTTAACAGGTATGGTCTTGATAAAGATATTTTCATCCAATCTTTTTACTATATCGTAAAGCTGTCTTAGTTTCGATAAGTTAAAAAGGTAACTTTAGTTTTAAACAGTTTGTTGTTTCTCCAGATTCGGAAGCAAACCAATCCAATATAATTACAATTATATATTATAGGGTATTAGATCTTCGACGTTCCTTTTTTAAGTTAACATTTCTTTCTTGTTCAATATGTTTTTTTCGATTTTGCAGCATTTTTTTCTCTGTTTTAGGTGGGTGGGCGCAATACTCCTCGTTCATTTGTCCACTTGGTTGCCTACCCCTCCCCCTTTTGTACCCCTTCTCTTGCCCCCATCTCCAATCCGACGATTGCTGCACGTTTTGCTCATTTTACTAACGTGATAATAAAGTGCAAATAATATGCCTCAGTTTGCAGTTGAAGTTGAAGTTGCGGCCAAAGACAATTGTTGCAGCTCCGACTGAGATCTGTGATACGCTGCGGCTGTTGCAAGTTTTTCCGGCAATCGATGCAACAGCAACAACAACAACAACGGCGAATTATCTCTGATGGAAATGCACCTGACGCTTGATTTGTTGCTGTTGTTGTTTCATTTATTGCTGTTGTTGTACTTGCTGTTGTTGCAGTTGCACGACTTTTGTGGCTAAGACTGAAAACTGAAGCTGGGGCGTTGGTTTCAACGTTCTAACGCACTTGGCCAAAAATTATGTTATGGGCCCGGCCAACGCCAATTGACTCTATGCCTCTCTCTCTCCCACTTCTTACCCCTCGCAGCTGCTCTCTGCCTAACTCGCTCTCCCCTCTCTCTCTCTCTCTCTTTTCATCTTCTTCTCACAATTCGCAGCCTCGTTATGCGCCAATTACTTGGCAAACAATTTTTACCTTTAGCCTCAAGTTCAAATTTCAAAATCAAAATCAGCAGCACACTAGGAAAATCGACAGAGGGAAAGAGAGAGCAGATAGAGGGGGGGTGGGGGAAGGGTAATTGCTTGGTTGGGGCAGGTTTTCCCATGGGTAACCTGTTGCGACCGACTTCCACTTGAGAAGCCCCCACAGCCAGCAACAACAGCAACAGCAACAACAACAGCAGCAACAACAACGGTAATCACTCACTCAAACAGCAACTACAGTTGCTCTCTCTCCTTCTCACTCACTCACACACACCCTCTCTCTCTCTCTCTCTCTCTCTCTGTCTGTCTGAGCTATAATCTTGGCAAGGTGTTAGAGTCGTCGTCAAGTTGCAGAGTTCGCATAGGGACACGAACTTCAAATCAAAGCCAAGTTAAGTGCTAGTTACCGCTGACTTTTCCCCCTTTCCCCCTTCCCTCCCCCCTTCTAGCAACCACAAAGTGTTGGCTGTCCAAAAGGGTCCACAAAAAAGTCTTTGGCAGATTTGCATGTGGCAAGTTGGCAGATTTTGGTATGCCAGCCAAATTATAGAGAACATCGCCAACTAACTAGATGGAGGACTGACAAAGAGCAGTATAAACACTTAGTCATAGTTGGCGCATTGGGAATCTATAGTATTGGGGCTGCCAAATAGCCTTGGCAACAGCAACAGCAGCAGCTACCACAGGTCAAACTTAGTCCCAACCAGACAGACAGCATAATTGACCTCAGGTTGAACGGTCTCTGTGCAACATGTGGAATTCAAATTACTCAACTATTCATTTTAGCTTGGCCACAAATCAGAAATGGCTTCAATAGACATACAATTTTTGGAGAAAAATAACATAATAAATATTTTTATAATTTAAAAACTAATATTATTTAATATAAAATATTTTTATGTGGATATTTATTTTAAAGAATTAATTCCATTTCCATTTATTAAGCTATTCATTTCAACTTGGCCGCAAATTGTAAATAGTTACAATAGACATACAGTTTTTAGAGAAAAATAACATAAAAAATAATTTAATAATAACTAATAAATAATTAATAATAATTTAGATACTGCCATCTTTGTTTTAAGCTTTAGGTGTTGATCATTTAATAATGGAAATTTATTTTAAACAATTTTTTTTCATTTCCAAGCTCCAAATTTAATTTAATTTACTTGTAAATATCAACAATAGAATGAAACTGACTTTGTAGCCAATTTCAAATAAGGAATGCAAATTATTAAGCTATTCATTTCAACTTGGCCGCAAATTGTAAATAGTTACAATAGTCAAACAATTTTTTGAAAAAATAACCAAATAAATATTTTAATCATTTAATAATAACTAATAAATACTTCATATTAGCTTAGATATTGTCATTATTGCTTAAAGCTTTCAGTGTTTATCATTTAATATAAAATATAATTATATAAATTTATTTTAAAGAATTTCTTATCATTCCCAACTTCCAATTTTGATTAAATTTGAATGAAACTGGCTTTATAGCCAATTTCAATGTAGAATACAAATTATTAAGCTGTTCATTTTAACTTGGCCACAGGCCCAAAATAGTTGCAATTTTTGAGAAAAATAATATAATAAATACCTAATAAAAAATTGATTACAAGTGAATTATTGTCGTTATTGTTTTAAGCTTCAATTCTTATCATTTTAAACATTTTTATGTTTAAATTTTGATCTACAACTTGGTGTTCGAAAAAAATAAATTTATTTAAAAGACATAAATATGAAATTGTATTTTATATTTTACGCAAATAAATTGTGGTTATAAATATGTACCAGAATATTTATTACTTTTTTCACAGGTCGAGCAAATCCGACAAACATTTTAGGTTTGAGTCTTATTGAATTTGAGGTAAGATGAATAAAAAATTATTTAAAAATCAAATAAAATTTTTCTTCCAATGATGCAACATTATTCCTTTGTTTTATAAATATTTTGCTTTTATTTTTATTTTATTTTAAGCATCGATTTATCCCTTCCGAATTCAAACTCACTAGCTCAATGTCAAGTGAATTCCATCCGTAAAATCTTGACGAAAGTGAAAGCCGAAACGGGCCTGATTATCTTTATGGTGTCATTTTGTTTTTGAAAATATGAAAAAATAGTTTAAAAACACTTGTATGATTCTTTCTAAAGCCTGTCTAAATAAATGCCTAAAATATATTAATTTAACTAATCTTAATTTATTATTAATGAATATTTCGCATCGAATACCATTCTCAAACTGCTTATTTCAGTTTAGAAAACTAAAGTAATGAAAGTATTAAATCAATAATTAAAATGATGAATAATTATTTTAAACTTTTTACTCAATATATACTTTAAAAAAGCTCGAAATCTAAATTTGCTGGAATTAAAAAAATAAGTCCATTAAAGTTCAAATTTTGTTTTGTTTTTCTATTTTTCTGCGTTTTGAAGTGAAATGCGATTCCATTCATGGAAAAGGCTCGTTATACAATTCTGCGAAATCAGAGAACAACTGTGCCCCCAATTGACAGCGTGGTGAGGGAAGAGGGGAGTGGAAAGGGTGGATGTTGCATGTAGAAGAGGCAAGTATTCGTATGTTTAGAATGTGTGTGCCACACAATCCGATCGACTCTTGACTTTTAGATGCCTGCCGCCCACAAATTAGCTGGCCAATAAAATTGGCAATTAGCAAAACATTTGTACGCACTGGCAAATGTGTTGGTTGTTGCTGTTGTTGCTGTTGTTGCTGTTGCTGCTGCTGCTGATGTTGCAGTTGCAGTTGTTGTTGTTGTCAGTTGATGGCCAAAACGTGAGCGAGGCGTGAGCCATAAATACGATTGCAAATGGCAGCAATTAACGCGGAGTCCGAGTTTGAATCCGACACCAAGTCTATATCTACCTCCCTCTCTCTCTCTCCCCCTCTCTCTTTCTCTCTCTCCCCTTGTTGCACTCTCTGCGATCGTTTTCATAAACATAAAAAGCAAATTTCAATAACATTTTCCAACTGCAACATGAGGCGGCAACAGCGGCAACAGCAGCAATATGTTGCTGGCAACATGGCAACAGTTGCAAACAAATTTGTTGATGCCACCCGACAATTGTTGTTGTTGTTGCTGTTGCGCTATTTTGGCTAGAATATCGTTTATTGAAACATTAATTGCCTATGTGAAAATCACTTTCCAAATGGCTTAACAACTTTTCGAGTTACCCAATGTTGTTGTTGCTGTTGTTGCTGCTGTTGCTGTTGTTATTTGCATTTTTCCCTCTTCTCGTGTTGCTTTAGACACTTGTTTAACTTTGTGTTGCTTTAATTGTGTCTCAGTTTTTGTTGTTGCTGCTGCTGTTGCTGCTGTTGCCGATGTTGTTGTTGGGGTCGTCGCCTATTGCTCAGTTTTTGCTTCCATTTGCCATTGCGATAATTGAAATTTGATGTTATTTGCGTCTAGTTGTTTGTGTTTGTAATTTATGATTCCCAACGAGTGAATATCGAAGTGTCAATAAAAGTAGGAAACATTTATAAGTGCAAATAAAGTGAACATGGAGGACTTACTTAGGTAAATTGTAAGATAATCAATAGGAAGTCTGTAAAAATGCAGTTCAATGACTGAAAAGCCTTTAAAGCAGGGCTTAAAACCGTAACCAAAAGTGAAAGTGTGAAGTACATATTTATCATTCTCGTTGCCAATAGCAATGATTTTTGTGTTCATTTTTACATTTTTAGACTTTGGTGATGATTTTGAACACTATTTAATTAGAAACCCCTTAGATTTGTACACATTTTCACGAGTAAAACGTGTGTCTATTTTCTAAAATCGGACAATAATTGGCCAAGCTATAACAGCTATAATTTTCTGAAACAGAATTGCTCAGAATGTTGATATTGCGCCATTTCCCCCTCTCCTCATATTCCATTTGTAGTTGCGTAGTTAGCAAAGTAGTTTTTTCCCATGACTTTTTAAAAAAAAAATAATAATAACTCAGTTAAATATTACTCGATTTTAATAAGCTAAAAAGCAGAAGAGGTGAAACGAAATGAAACTACAAGCCAAAAGTTAGTTGTTTTCTACAAATTTAACTTATTAATTTACGTTCAAAGTAGGGTAAAGTCGCAAAATACTGAAAAATCCATATATTCTTACGTGTAGCTCCCTCAATATTTATCCGAGATTGCAGTGTAATACACCGTTAGAAAGGTGTTATTTTCATATTTTATTGTAGGATGCATAGCTTAGGACATAGGATTTTTTAACTCGATTTTGTTACCGTTATTTAAAATTTCGATGTGCAACGAAAAATTCTAGTATGCAAAAAGAGTTTATTTATCTATCCCAAAAGTTTTTGAGCTGTAACACAGTGTAATTCTTAACTGATGTCAAGATTTTTTGAAGAATCAACATCGTGTAGTTATTTTTATATGAAATCTTTAATTTTCTATTTAAAAAAATAGTATAATCAAATTGAAGGTCCTTGCTAATATACAATACAGGGTCTTACATATGATTAACTTTAAATTCTTAAATCAATCATGTCAAAAATTTCTTGATTTCATTACAGAATAATGTAACATCACATAAGGAGTTGATTTAATGTTAAAACTGGAGATAAAGAATTTTGAATATTCGAAAAAGCGAAAGGAAAAGAAATTGAAAGGAAATAATTTAATTTCGATGCAGAAGGAATTCAGAAGTCAATGCAATTGTTGTTAGTTTTTAAACTAAATTTTTTATAATAAATGCTTTATCAACTAAATCCAAAGTTCAACCCAATCAAAAGTTATCAGTTTTAGTTTTAAATCTTTGAGTTAGAGGATAAGCATACTTATGGGATACGAATTTGAAAAATTATTTATCACAAGCTACCATAATTGAATTGCTCTTTATGGGGATAGGCTAAAGTTATTCAAGCTGCTTGAATGATTGACAATTGTTTATGCACTCATCGAATGCAGTTCCAGTATGAGTTTGAGTTCCAGTTCCAATTCGAGTTCCAATTCGAGTTCCAGTTCACAGCTTAATCACATGTTGTTTGTGGCAGTTACGACACCTACGGAGAAGTTTCAACTTGAGACACACAAAACGATTGACAACCAAAACTGTCAACGCATTTGAAAATCGCTTTGACTGAGTGCCAAGACACGCCCCATTGTTTGTTGTTGTTGTTGTTGTTAGTGTTGTTGTTTTCCTTGTTGCTGTTGTTGTCATTGCCGGTGGCAATGGCGAACGACACTTGGCCCCCAGCCACAAGTCGCATAATGAAAATGTCAACTTCGTTGCCTGCCTGGCACAAAGTCCACTTGAGAGTCAGGCAAAACAGTAAATAAAGCCAGCAAATGGCCTAGCATCGAATGTTGTATACTCTAACATTAAAGCACATACAGCAATCTATGATTAATGCCAAAAAATTGGGCTTGGAAAAGGGAAATTCAGATCAAGACGACTTTAAATAAGTTTAAGCTGAATTTAAATGAGCTTAGCATAATAATACAAACAAATAGGATAATGTTTACTATTCGTAGATACTCTCACTTTTGCTGGGCAGCACAACTTTCTAACCAACACGAAAACTCTTTTCAGTCAGTTTCTCAGTATTTTTTGTGGAAGAAGAAGTTCAAACCCATTCCAAAAACTTTTAAAATAAATTTTTTAAAGCAAAATACAGGCTGACAAAAAGGAAATGGAGTTAATTAAATTTTCATAGAAATGAGAATCGTTAAATTTAAATAAATTAATTTCTAAGAGAACTTTGAGAATGTTGATACATGTTTATGTAATTGTTGTTCATTAAAAGAAGTTATTAAAATTCTATCACATTTTTTGTATCAAAAATAAATCGAAGATAATGCATTAAAATAGTTTTAAAAAAAAGTATTACAAGCAGCTCAAAATTTAAGATTCAGTTATTTGTTAGGCTTAATACTTTTCGTGATTAAAAATTATAGGTTTAAAATTAAAAAACTAATTTGAGTTGTTCTTCTAAATGTGACATTAATTTCATTATGACAAAATGTCTCATCGCTTGTTGTCAGAGATTTTTACTAGACATTAAAAAAAAGAGGACCCAACAGTTGTATTCTGAAATTAAAGTTAAATTCATTTCTGTTAAATATTGATAAGTAATCATAATCATTAGTAATTAGATTATTTTTGTTGAAAAGTCGAACTAATGATTAAATTACGATTAAAAATAATCTAAAAATAATCCGAAAAAATAATCTAAAATGATTACAACTATTTAATATTAATCAGAAAAAAATAAAAAAAATAAAAAATAATCTTTCTGAGTATTCCGACTATTTTTTATTGTTTTCTGATTATTTTGGCTACTTTGACTGTGCAAATTTAAAATAATTAGATTTTTACTAAATAGTCATAAATAATCAGAAATAATCAAAATTAATCAAAAATAATCAGAAAAAAATCAAAAATAATCCGAATACTCAAAAAGATTATTTTTGATTATATTTGATTTTTTTCTGATTATTTTCAAATAATTGTAATAATTTAAGATTATTTCTGGTATTTTGTAATCGTAATCATTAAATAATCACAAAATTTTCAACAGTTTGTCACTATTTTCAAAAGTAATCTAATTGATCACTAATTCTAATTGAAATTTAACAGGTATGGTTGAATTGAACCAATTTAATGATAAGAGTAAAATGACCGTAGTAAAGTGTATTTGAGAGATAAACGAGACAAAAGTTCAGCAACTGCAACGCAAATATCACGCGTGATTCATCGGCGACAACAGCAACAACAATTGTTGCTGCAAACACCCACACACGCACACCCATACTTACACACACACTCGCACACACACACACATGCGAGAGATGTATAGTCGAAGGAGAGCGAACGCGTTTCTGAAATCGTCCCGTTTTCCAGTGAATTGTGGCTTATTTTACCTGCAAACAATAAGTAGGAGCTGTTACTTCTCTTCTGTGTTCGCGCTAGAGCACTCACCTGTCGGTGTCGTCATTGGTCCTGGTCCGGATTCTTGGTATCCCGAGATCACGGATGCTCCAGCGTCTGTCGACAGCGCATTGGCAGAGGGAGGTGAGGTAATCGCAGTCCAGTGCTTTGTTGTTGTTTATTGCACACTAATAAACAGCACTCGCGCCAATTTCTTACTTGTAGCAGTGACTTGCGACTAATTGCATTAATCAGCTGATGACAGTGCTGCATAGCGCCTTGTCTAAGCTGAACTGCATCAAGCCACTATCAGCTGATTGCAAGCTAAGAGGCAGCAGTGCAGTAAGCAGTCCAGCAGTACAGCAAGCAGTCAAAAGGTGAAGCAAGCAGTCAAGAAAGCAGTCCAAGCGAGATCCGTTGCATACTTTCAGGAGTTGCTGGAACATCAAAAACGCTTTCACATACTCATTTCTCTAGTGCAGAAAAAGAGATAAAGGTCACGGATCCGACCAATCCAACCCCTTCCGCTGAGGCGGTGCTCATACTAAGGGGCTCTGGTGACCGAGTCCGGGCGGTATAACCCTCACCGGTTAAAAGCCGAGAGAAATCTCTGGCCACCGTGGGACTGCACTAGAGAATCTTGCAGTATGTCAGACGAATCGGCGCAAGCGTTTTTAAAGCGCCCTGTCCTGCAGCGCACACCACCTCCACAGGCGGCCGGCCAGATTCAGCAAAGTCCGAGAAGGCAATCACCAGAAGATCAATTGGATGACGTGAAAATTGTGTCGTTTAAGAGCACACTAAAATCGATGGGAACTGCACTTGATGCTCTCTCAACGCTTTTTGGTGGTCAGCGACATATAACGTTGTCTATGAGAGATGAGCTGGTAAAGATTATCGAGTGCCAGAAGCTGCTCACTTCCTTGAGCTCTCCAGTTCTTGCGGATGTCGAAGTGCAAGTCACGCCATCCCTAGAGCAGCGACATGGAAAAATTGCTGGAGCAATTGACGAAATGTCACATGGAGCAGCGTGTACGCCAAAAAGATCTAGAGAATCCCTGCCGGGGCCACGTAGAACCCCGTCAAAGAAGCCCAGGCGCCAAGGCCCATCCACGAAGGAAGCTATAGTGGCAGCCCCACAGGACGCGGAGGAATGGACACTCGTTAAGAGCCGCCAGCCCACGAGCAAGCGTTCAAAGCCGACGAAAAATCCTGGAGCAATGCGCCAGCTTAAACCTCGACCAGATGCTATTCTGATAGAGGCTAAGGGCGACGTGTCATACAGCGACATCCTGAAGATGGTCACGAGAAGCCAGAATGAGAAGCTGCAAGCCGTTGGCGAGAACGTCCATAAAGTCAGGCGAACTGCTAAAGGTGATCTGCTTCTGGAGCTAAAAGGGTCGCTGACAGAAAACTTGTGCCAACTCAGAGACGATATTGGCCAAGCTCTTGGTGGCAATTTAGAGACACGGGCTCTAACGCAGGAAGCGACGATCGAGGTGAGAGACCTGGATGGGATGACCCTGGCAGAGGATCTAATATCTGCTTTCAAGTCACAACTCGAGGTTGAGCTAAATGCGAAATCTATAAAAAGAATTCGCCCAGCTTTTGGCGGAACCCAGACCGCGATCATCAGCCTACCTCTAGCAGCTGCTGAAAAAGCTCTCCAAGCAGGAAAACTAAAGATTGCTTGGTCTGTATGCAGGATTGTATCAAGAGTCATGCCAACTAGGTGTTTCAGATGCCTCGAGATTGGCCACATTGCAGCTAGGTGCCAGTCCCCAGTGGACAGGAGTGGTTGGTGCCTCAAGTGCGGTAACAGTGGACACCTGGCTCGCGACTGCAACAACGAGGCAAGGTGTTTTCTCTGTAATGCAAATGGGAAACAGGCAAACCACATAGCCGGAAGCCAGCGCTGCCCAGCTGCAGCGAACAAAGGAGGAAAAGCGCACAACAATCGCCATGATTAATTTCTTACAAATTAATCTCAACCACTGTGAGGCTGCCCATGACCTACTTACGCAGGCTGTGCACGAATTAGGCGTTGATGTGGCTATACTAAGCGAGCCATATAGACGCAAACTAAGTGGAAACTGGATCTGGAGCACATCTGGAAAGGCAGCAATCTGGATATGTGGTGAGCGCGCTATGCAGCTCGCATCAGCATCGAGATCTACTCACTTTGTCAAAACAAGGCTAGATGACTACTGGGTATACAGTTGCTACCTGCCTCCGAGCCTTAGCTATGAGGAGTTCAGCATCGCGCTGGATGAGATCGCGACCGACGCCCGGAACAACAGTCCGGTCATCATAGCTGGGGATTTTAATGCCTGGGCTCTGGAGTGGGGAAGTACGCTTACTAATGCTAGAGGACGATGTCTGCTGGAAACATTTGCGGCTCTTGATTTAGCCCTTTTAAATCAAGGCACCCGGCACACATTTAGCCGTGCAGGAGCAGGGTCAATCATTGACCTTACATTCGTCAGCAGCTGCCTGTTTCCCTCATCGAAATGGCGAGTAGGCGACCATTACACAGCGAGCGACCATGAGCCCATTCTGTTCTCCATCGGCTCACCGGAAAGACGAGACCGGAATCAAGCGCCCAGTGGCATGGCATACAAGGAGAACACACTCAACTGCCAAGCTTTTACTAATGTGATGAGCAATCTGTTGGTTTCAGGCTCAGCAAAGGACATGACGGATCAACTGGCACAGCATCTTAAGCAAGCATGTGACGCCAGCATGGTGGCTAGTAAGACGTACAAAAGGCATCACAGATCAGCTTACTGGTGGAATGACCAGATCGCAGAGGCACGCGCGAGTTGCTTGTCTGCAAGACGGCAATACCAACGGGCGAGAAGAAGGGATAGAGCAAACTGGCAAGCACTTCAACGGCGATTCAGAGAGGCAAGGAGTGCTTTAAAAAATGCGATTCGCACCAGCAAACGAGAGTGCTTTCTTCAACTGTGCGATTCTGCGGATCACGATCCCTGGGGCAAGGCATACAAAATTGTGGTCAAACGTATCTATGCCAACAGACTGGAATCACCGAGCGACCCACAGCGCCTTAAAGACATCGTGGAAAAGCTCTTCCCACATCGCATGGACAGTCTGGAGTCAAGAAGCGGCTATTTAGTGACTCCTTTTGACATCCAGCCAGTCACCGTTGACGAAGTTGTCGCAGCGGCCCAGAGGATGAAGCCTGGAAAGGCTCCTGGCCCAGATGCAATACCGAATCGGGCTGTGAAGCTGGCAATCTCCTTGCGACCGGAGATTTTTGCGGAGGCGTATACGCAATGCCTTTGTGAAGGCATTTTTCCAGACAGATGGAAGCTGCAGAAGCTGGTGCTGATCCCGAAGCCCGGAAAGCCGTCTGACGAAGCGTCGTCCTACAGACCGATCTGCCTGATTGATGCCATGGGCAAGATTCTCGAGAGAATTATTTGCTCGAGACTAGAAATGGCAATCAGCAACAGTGGCGGGCTCTCGCCACACCAATATGGATTTAGGAAATCATTCTCCACCATTGACGCTATTCGGAGGGTGACGGAGATCGCTTCAAAAGCTAAAGAAGGTACCAGATGGAAAGGTGGGAGCAAGCAATACTGTCTCATTGCTACCCTGGACATAAAAAATGCGTTCAACACTGCAGACTGGGGAAGCATACTTGATGCACTCAGAAATTTTGGAATCCCGCAGTACCTCTACGCGCTGGTGAGGAGCTACTTCGGCAACAGGCATCTGCTATACTCCACCACAGAGGGAACAATGTCTTACAACATCACAGCAGGCGTGCCTCAAGGGTCAGTTTTGGGGCCCCTTTTGTGGAACTCTATGTATGACGGAGTCTTGCGTCTGGCATTACCCGGTGGCTGCCATATAGTCGGATATGCGGATGACGTCGCTCTTGTTGTCGTTGCCAAACAGCTAGAAGAAGTGGAAAGCATCTGTAGCGCGGCAGCAACGCTAGTAATCCAGTGGCTCCGCACAGTTGGCCTGGAACTCGCAACACACAAAACGGAGGCTGTGCTCGTTAGCAGCCGGAAGAAGGTGGAGACGGCACGCATCAGAGTTGGAGACAGCGTCGTGACCTCAAAAAGGGCCATTCGATACTTGGGTGTGGTTATCGACACCCGCTTAAGTTTCCGGGAGCACATGGCAGCGGTGCAGGAAAAGGTAGCGAATTCGAGCCGTGCACTGTCGCGAATTATGCTCAATACCAGAGGACCCAAGCAGGAGAGGAGGATGCTCTTGATGAGTGTCGTCCGATCCATAACACTGTATGCTGCGCCGATCTGGGCGGATGCAATCAAAGTTAAGAGCTACTCCAGAGGAATACTAGCAAGCTATCGACTTTGTGCCCTACGTGTATGCAGTGCCTTTAAAACGGTATCTGACGATGCCGCCCTGGTCATTGCGGGCATGATACCAATCGACTTGCTGGCCGCCGAGGAGAAAGTCGTGGAGGCAGCTATAACAGCAGGACAAGAAAGAAAGAGGGCGCGTACTGAGGCTAGAGAGGCGAGCATGTCAAGCTGGCAGCTGCGATGGAGCATGTCGTCCAAGGGTCGCTGGACGCACCGCCTGCTGCCCGACATAAGGCGATGGACAGGACGCAAACATGGCAGGGTCAACTTTTATCTGACTCAACTGCTGAGTGGTCACGGGTGCTTTAGGCAGTATCTCAACAGATTTGGCCATGAGACATCTGCCCAGTGCACCTGGTGCGAAGAAGAAGTGATGGAAGATGCCGAGCATATTCTGTTCCGCTGCGGTCGTTTCAGTGATCAGAGGCAGCGACTCTCAGCGTTGGCCGGGATAGAAATATCTCCAGATAACCTTGTGGATTTCATGTTGGAACAACCCGAATTCTGGGAGGAAACATGCAACTTTGCTGCTCTTATCATGCAGGAGCTGCGCAGAATTGAAAGAGAGAGGAACCGACAGTGGTAGATGTAGTCATCGTCCTTGCGATGCACTGACTAAAAGTAGTTCCGCAGGGAAAGACTACTCTACTTCTTAAGTTAACTAGTTATAATTATCTAGAGTTAAGATAAATAGGCGAAATAAACACGAATTAAAAAAA
>JBAMBL010001018.1:0-22864 GCA_037043405.1 Drosophila subquinaria | reverse complement strand
CATGAAACCTGATGGCTGCCACCTTTCAAAGTCTCCGCTACTACGATAACGATAAGTATCGATAGGCGCCATATTTGAAATTTAGTCCCCACTGCGTCGATATTAAAAATTCAATACTACGATAACGATAACTATCAAAAGACGGCGCGCGCCGAAATTGAAATGAAAATAGCACATGAAAACATATTTATAGTATAATCTTTATTGACAATAGAATTTTGGAGCTCTTAATGGGAGTTACTCGTAGGTATAAAGCACAGTATATTTATGTGTGTGTGTATGTTGATTGGTAAGTATTTTGTATATAAATATATGTTGTATAAGTATTGTTGTATATATATAATAAATATATATATATATAGATATATGAATATGCGTATTATTATAATGTATATTATTTAATTGCTTAGCTTAAAGCACAGAGAATTTTGATATGAGAATGATTGGCGCCACGCACACAATTGAGGGGAGTGGGGGGAGGGGTGGGGTAAGGAAAAAGGGGAAGTACACACTGAGATCTCCGATTCAACAAGCAAATTAAGCAACAAAAAAATAAAAACAAATTAATATAAATGACTAGAAAAATTGTTTGAGAAATGTTCCCTGATATCAGACGAGTGGCATGCGATAATGGAATGAGGCGAAAGAGGTAGAGAGAGAGGGAGAGTGGAACGTTTCTCTAGTGAAAGACATCCATAAAGGGAAAGTGCGCCTGCTCCGGCTCCAAGAGATCAACCAGAAAACAAACGGTGCCGGCCACGCCCTCGTATAAACTGTGCGGACGATCGGGAACTCTGGCTCGCTGCTTGAACTCCGCATTCGTCAGCAGCTCCATAAACTTGTGCGCCCGATACAGGTACTTCATGTCGTTGGTCAAACGGAAGAGCAGCAAGAAGACATAACCATTGCCAGCAACGCCATGACAAATTCCAGGTCCCTTGCGCAGGAAACCCTTTTTCCAGACCAAATCCGCAGCACGCCTGAGGGCATTCAAATACTTGTCCTCCTTGAAGATTAAATATGCCTTGGCCAGCACATAGACAGCACCGGGCGCACCGTGACACCAATGCACCAAACGTTTATCCCTGCCCGAGCGCAAATCCTCAAGAGCAACGGGAAAATTGCCTTCCGGATCTTGCAAATCCAAAAAGAAATCAATGGAGCGCTTAATATCACGCAACTCGGCGGCGGGCGCCGAAATGGGCACAGTGCGGAACCAGGGACTGTCCAGAAGCATATGGAGTATGGCACAGAGACCATGGGCAGCACCCAAATACTCGGTGCCATGATACTGATACATCAAGGGCAGCGGGGAACTATTCAGTTTACTGTATTCGCGTCCACTGTTAATGATGAGCTGGCAAATCGAGACGAGATCATCGTCCGTGATCTTCTTCTCCGGCAGGACATCATTCAACCAATAGCAACCGGATAAATAGCCGGCACGTCCAACCAAAATCTCATCGCAACCGTATTTGGTGTGCATAAACTCCTTGCTGGCGGGTATGCCCGACTTGAAGCTGGCCAAATCATTCGACAGCTCCTCCGTATTCTGTGTGGACTGCGAAATCACCGCGGATATGGCATAAATGCCCGCATTGCCGCACAGAAACGAATAACGCTCCGAGGAGCGTTTCTTATAACGTTTCGCATTCGCCTTCGCGTTCCGTATGAAGGCCACCGCGTGCTCCAGTGCCGGATAGAGATCGCGCGTCGGCTCGCAGCTGTGCAGTTTCCAGAACATGTACGCAATCCCCGCATTGCCCACATACAGATCCCCGCGATTGTCCTCCTCATCGCTATTCGGGTGACAGTGCTCCAGTATCGCGTCCACATACGTACAGATCAGCGTCTTGATGTGCTCCTCATCGCTCGCAAAGGGCGTATTCTCGCCGCCCGCGAAATCCGCAAACGGATTCTTCAAATAACGACGCTCCATTTCGCTTTCTTCTTCCTTTGGCTGCGCCGCAATTCTGACTGCAAAAATTATAAATAAAAAAATTAAATTTTCTTTTTAAATTTTGTGCTAAAATTCATTAAACTCTTGTCATCGTTACGTTAACTAGTGAGATTATCGTTATTTTAGTCAAACAAATTATATCGAAATGTTATCGATATTGAAATTTTGAAAAATATCTTTTATCGATTTGACAGCCGTCCGGCCAGTGCACAGTGGGCTTGTTTGCTTCAAGTTGGTGGCAAAAATCGTTAACTATTCAATTAGCTTAGCTGTTAGTCGGTAATTTTAAATGCAGTTAAGCAAATGTTTTGACAAAAAAAACTTACATTACAATTTTTCTCAATTTTTTGTATTAAATTTTAATATTAAATATTAAATTAATAATAACTTAGAGTCACCGAGAAAAATACCAAAATTCATCTTTATGGCTCATTTATGCATTTTCACCATTACGAAAACTTTTCAAGTTTTATAGCTTTGCTCACAAGATAATTATTAATATTAAGTTAGACTTTACTTCTCAACAAATAATTATTATACCAGTTATCAACTGAATAGGAGCCATGCCATTGCCAAGTAAAGCCTGCCCATATCATAATAATAAGGGCACCAAATCAATGGCATGGCTCCTATTCAGTTGATAACTGGTATTATGGACAAATAACAGTCAACACTTTCAGAGTGTCAGAAAATAACAGTTATCTAGCTGACAGAACGATAAAAGTGTTCAGAACAAAACATTAATTTCTGTTTTAGAAATAAGTGTTAACTGTTATTTGCGAGCTCTGATTTTAAGAGTTTTATTTTTTGCTAAAAAAAAACTCAAATTGTAATTTCGACAAAGCTTTATTTGATGCTCTTCGCAAGAAATTTTTTTTTTAAATGAATTATTATTATGGTTTGTCTTGGCTTATTGACTAGGAATATGTATCTTCTTTGCTTTTATTCACTAAGAAAAAGTCGAAACTACAACTTAAGTTTTATTTTGAGCAAAACATAAAACTCATGATATAATAATTGTTCTTTAAGTTTTTTTGTTTTTTATATATGGGCATTACCACAGAAAGGTCCACCGCGGCCAAAAAAGTTAAATTGATCAAAAATTCACATCTTTTGAAATTTTCTTCCAGAAATGTACTTAAGTTATTTATTTTAGCAATATACACTAGAAGAAATTCAACAGGATGAACATATAGATTCTACATTGGAATAAATTTACTTTTTCCATATTTATGTAAATTTTCTTAAAAATTGACTTCCAAAATGGACCGTTTGTATTTTAACGATTACACTGAGTAGGACAGTAAAATTGTAACGTGAACCATTTTAATTCAAAGAAATATATTGAAAGTCTAATTTAAATAAGTTTTTCGGGCTGTTTTGGATATATAATTTATAAATAGAGAGACAGAAAGAACATTAAAATAGTGATGGTAAAAAATGTCCCGTGCGCGATGTCCCGTGCGAATTTACGTCAAATTGAATTTAAAAAAAAGTGCAAGTCATCTTTGAAAAAAATCATAACCATTTTTAAGAGGCATCAATGCACAAGAACTTAAAATTAGTTGCATTAAAATATTGCCTCTGGATTCGCTGAAATTGGCGTTTGAATTGGTTGACCTCACAAGTCACTTCCGTTTCGTGTCCCGTGCGAATCACTTGAATTTTGCTATTATCTTAAAAATGAAAAATTACCCAAAATCAATCTTTGCACCAATGAAAGAGCTAATCAAATGCTATATGTTAAACCCTTCATCAGAAAAAAAAACCGTTTCCTTTCTACCGTTTTTTTACTTTGAATGAGTACGAATGTCCCGTGCGCGAGTTTGGAAATGCCCATATGTATATCAAAAATAATGAATATTGGTTGAGAAGTAAGGTATAACTTAAAAGTTATCATTATTTTGTGAGACAATCTATAAAACTTGAAATTAATCATTATTTCAAAATTTTTGAATAGCACATAATGATTACAGTACATGATTTTTCTTTGTTTTTTAAATAGGAAATTAATGACTTAATTTGGAAAATGAAGTCTATGTCGAAAAAGTAAAGTCAGGAAATATTAAATATTTTGTAACTCCAGTCGGTCATAACAATAGGAATGAACTATTCTTTTTTTCTTATCATATTCTTGAATATTCATGGAATCATTTAATAAAGTCAAATCGTGACCCCAAAGCCCAACTCATAGCTTAAGGAGGATACAAATTAGCGGACCAATGCGAATTATGATTTTTGCCACCTGTTTTCGACGAGCGAACCACTGTGCGGCGCAGGACGAAGGGCGCGGCTCCGCAGTCCATGTTGGAATAATTAACAAGGTGGCGTTTTTACTACACCTTAAATACATATATATTAATTCACTACAGCATACTATACAATTGCACGATTCGTCTTTCTTTCAACAAAAAAAATATTTCAAATAACAAACAATTTTAAATATGTACGTCAACCTTGTTAATTATTGCACCATGGCGCAGGCTAGACAAGACCAGACGCCGGTTCCGTTGACTCTCTTCTTACCCGTTGCAGTTGTCAGTCCTGATTTGCAGCCTGCAGCTGAATAGTTTCTTCTACTGGTTCGTTGCAACACCTGCAACACGTTTGTCCACGTTTAATATTATTCAGCAATAAGTTAATGATTTTTTATTACTACTAACAAATGCAAGATTTTGTGTATGTTCTGTTTTTGTTGGTTTTCTTTTTCTATTTTAGGGGTGCAAAGTGCTCGACACGACAACTATTGTTTTTGATTCGACATTAGTGACACTGTTGCCAAAGCCAACCAGGCATTTAAATCACAATTTCAATTATTTTAAGCTCTAAACCTTTTAACATCTGCACAAATCGAATTGCACATTGTCCTGCCGACAATTTTGTCTAGGGCTGTCGTATCGTTCTGAATAAGCTTGAAACGTGTGGCAGCCTTGGTTCGCAGAAAAAGAGTCACCTATAGTGGCAGCCTTGTTACCACAAAAAAGCTTCGATTGTCAGATTTAGGTCTTTTTTGGGAAGTATTTTTTTTTTTAGTATTCTCTTATTTTGAAGGTAGAATATTGGAAACTTGGCAGAATTTCGTAATTTTTAATTGTATTAGAATAAATAAATACATATTTTGTTTTTGCAATTCAAATGCAAGCCTTCTAGTTAATAATTTCAGCAAGATCCAGAACATTTTCGTCGATAATGATTTCATATAATAAATAACATTTCATGGCCTAATATATGAGGGTAGGCTCAGTAATAGCTTTATTTAAATTTATATTTGTATATCATAAGTTAGTTTTACTGCATCACAACTGCTTTGATAATTAATTAACGACGGTTACCGCTCATAATGGTCGCAATCCGAATGAATATATTCAATACGTCCATATAGATAGACATTGAACTGCAATTGAAAACGAAATTATTATAAAGGTTTTAAAGAAAACGTTTGCAACTTGTACTTACGCATTTATGGGATCAAAGGGCGCATAGCCGTATTGGGGATACGTCTCGGCCTTGCGCACCAGACGCTGAGTGTCGTAGAGGAGGAAACCGCTGAATAAAACAAGTCCACCATAAAGCGACATCGAAGCTAGGCCTACAAAATCAAGTTTTCGATTAACATTTATCGGGGTTTTCAGCAACAGAAAGATCGATTTTTATCGATAGTCGATGCTATCGAAGTTCGTTTAAGATTTAAATTTGTTAATATCGGAAAATTCCGATCGATTAACATTTATCGGAATTTTGCGGCAACAGAAAAACCTATATTATCGATAGTCGATATTATCGAAGTTCGTTAAAAAATCCAAATGGCGATTAGCATAAATCGGAATTTTGCAGAAACCGAAAATCGATACTATCGAAGCTCGTTAAAGATTTAAATTTATGTTAATTTTTGCTGCTAGGAGATTGACTACTTACCAGCGCCAAGGACCGTGGTGGGTGGCAGCCACATGGATGCCAAGGAGGAAGCGAATACAACACCAAGACCGATGGCCAACGGTCCACCCATATACAAGAATTTATCATTGGGCGCACAGACAGCGACTGTGGACAGTCCACCGACAATGCCGCCAGTGTAGAGAGCAGCGCGCGTTAAAATCGGGCCGCCAATGAAGCACAGTGGGGCAATGACAGCACCCAATATGGCACAGTGCAGCGCCCAGGCGAGATGCTTGGGACCAAGTCCCTCTTTGTACTCAATGGAACGGGTCACGGCCCCGCTGCCAATCACGAGTGCGAGCGACGCGAATGTCCACTACGACAGAGAGAGAGAGGGAGAGACAATGAGAGACAAGTTTGTGTTAGTGTGAGTGTAAGTATTGTTTCTCTAGCGTGTCACGACCGATTTCTTCAACTTTAACCACAGTGTCCTGAATTGCAAATATTTTATTTGTTTGACAGAAATTCAATTTTTTTTCAATTTAAAAGTTTAATTTTTGATAGATGTGTTGTTAACTATAAAATTTTAACTTTTTCCTATAACGAATACTCAAAAGCTATAAGAAATTCTTATGTACAAATATTAATTTTTGTTATGTTCATTTAAATATGAAATTTTCTTTTTACAATTTTTGTTTTAAGTATTATTTTAAATCAAGTGAAATAAATCTTAAATAGAATAGAATTTTTTTATTTAATGAGTATTTTCAACGAAATTGGGAAAGAATCCCACATCTTTTGTGTAAATATTTAAATTAAGTTGAGTTTTTGAGAAAAAAACAATTACAATTTATGAATTTTCTTCGTTTTGATTAAATTTAATGATTATAGTCAGATTTTTTTTACATATTATTGCTCAAAATCCATATAACCATTACTCTCTAATTTTTATAAGAAAACTTAATGATTACGGTTCCTGGTAAAGAATAATATAAGATAAGATAACAAACGTTTTGCAATGCAAATTAGAAGAACCAAACTAGGAACCATGTAATTTGGAATTAAAGCTAAGAAATCCAAGATAAGAAATAATAATTTTAACCTCAAATGCGAATTTTTATAATATGATCAAGTGTATATATGTATCATGTGCACTAACTTTTGAAATGGAATTTTTGTCATAAAATAAACAGTTGTGGGACCACTGTGCATACGCTCTTAGGACTTACCAGTAAACCACCGCGAGAGGCCAAGGAGAGCAGGCGCGGAGAGCGGAAAACGCCGGCGGCAGCAGCTGCCGTAATCAAGCAGGAGGCGCCAAAGAAACCGTAGGACGAATGAATGCGATCCTTGACATATTGTGGCCACATGCTGATGAAGAAAATATTCTTAATAAATTGTGATCTAGTGGAAAAGGGACTACAATAGTCCAATAGACCCTGTGTGCATCGTAGATACAGGGTATAGTTATAGCCATGGTGGCATTTTTAAGCAGATGTTGGGAAATCTATTTATAAGGTGTCATACTCAAACAAAACTAAATTTGTAATTTCACCATAATAACAAAATTTTGCATCATGAAACAAATTTTATAACAAGGTGGCGTATTTGCGTCATATGGAATTTTATATCAATGCGAGAAATCTTATAAAAAAAGCCTCTTCACGAGGTAAAAGTCTAGTGACGAAAACCTTATCGTGCCCCAAAATTTCAGATACACAATTATGTGACGAATAATATAAAGTTTTACATATAAATTATTAAAAAAAAAATTTTTTCACTCGGCACATTGCGCTCAACTCATCATACCTAAAAAATATTACTTTTTTGGGCAGTGCTAAGTGACAAAAATTTATTTTTTATGAATTTCCCGCTAAATTAGCAATTTTTCGAAAAAGTCGTAGAACAAAAGTTTCTAGATTTTTAATGGGAAACAAGTCCTCATTCAAACTTTTAAGCTATAGTGAACCACTAATGCTTTTCATACAGCATAAATTTGTAAAATTTGCGTATAAAAAAGATGTTTTGATGCGGGGCTCTTATATTAATCTTTAATTCAATTAAACCCCGTTCTAATGATGCAAAAATTTCTTTAACCCATTAAGTACCCATCAAAAATTTTGAATTTTAAAAAAATTAATTTTGTTAACTTTTTTCTTCAATTTTTTCCAAAAAATATTTTGTTACAGAAAAATTCTTCAAACAAATCTAAAAGTGACTGCAAAAAAATTTTTCAAAAATATTTTTGCTAGTATTTTTTATAATTTTCTATTCTTCCCGTATATATTGCTAGTCGCCTTTCGCACCCTTCTTGCTGCTTTCGTCACTAGCGCGGACTGTTGTCCGCAGTGATAAGTAAAGAAAATGTATAGTTCCATATTCCTTACACTCAACCATTTGCCCATTTTTAATGGACTCGGTACAGAAAAAAGCAACCTTATACAATTTGCACCATGACGGCACCTTAGCATGGTTACACCCTGCACCTGCACTCGCACTCACATGGCATTGTCCGCGATGCTCGTGTGTTTGCCCATACCGACGCCATAATAGCACAGAGCTCCCATTCCAACAACGGCAGCGCCAGCAACAGCGCCCTTGCCCATCGAATAAGCTAAGCGAGAGTGAGAAATATTGATAATTACACAAGTGATGATTTAATGCAAATTCTATGCGATTTATTTACCATTGGCACTTGGCGGCGCCATCAGTTTCTCCTTGAGAGTGGGAGGAGCGCGTACCTGTTCAACAGGTGCACGGGTGCTGCGTACTGGTCCGCGTGCATAGCTGCGTACGCTGTTCAAGCTGGGCTTGCACTGCAAAAAGGCCTGTGAGGATTTGCCCAACAGGAGATTGGGACGTGCCGTGGATAATGCAAGTCTTAGCAACATTTTGTCGTTGTGACGAAATTCGTTGTGGTCGTATGTGAATTAAACGTTTAATGCCAAAAAGTTTGCTTTTGATTTAACGCAATCGATTATTTACTGCTTTTCGTTCAATTTGTAAGTATGTAACTTGAAACAAAATGAATTCTGTTTATTTATTTTGATTTTCTTCTAGAATGTTTTATTTGTTTGCTAACACTTCGATACTTTTCGATAGAGTGACAATGACGACGTGATCGATATATCGATATAGGCTTAATGCGATGTTTCGTGCTGTCTGCTGCAACTATCGATGGTTGGGTATCGCCAAATCTAGCGATATGTAAAACAACCCTGCGCAAAGTGAAAAACATGGCGCCAATTTCAGTTTTGATGTTGTAAAAGTGAATTATGTTTGGTACATTTCATATAATTGGCATAGACAAATAAACAATACATAACAGTACAGCAAATGTATAACTAATTACGGCCTAATTGATACAAGCATCACACAGTAAAGGACCTGCACACACACACACACATACAAATGCACATACATGTACTAATACAGTCAGCACAATATTTATTCATACGCTCAGTTTTTGGACTTAATATATGCAACAAAATAAACTTAATTGACCAATGAAAAATAATCTCTAATCATGTTAAAAAAAACGATTTATTTTGTATGAAGTAAAATAATTTAATATTGCGAGTGTACGAATAAATGCTGTGCTAAGTGTATGTATGTTTACACCTGATATTTGCGCACTGGGGCAGTGGGTACATCAGCTGATCCCATTCGCCGGCTCTTGTTGATGAAAACCACCTCGGCCACATTCGTTTGAATCAATTTTCCACTGTGATTATACGTATGCGTTTGCTCCACTTCCCCCCGCGAGTTCGATTCATATGTTTTGCACTCGTACAGTGGGCAACATTTCGGATAATCGAGATTCGCTTCAGTTGCGGGCAAAGCAACGCAGGTTCCTTTTAGACCCGCTGGCACTTGGCAGCTGCAACGAGGAGGAAAGAGAGAGAAATAGAGAAGATGGCGGATTAGCAGGGGAGTTACGAACACGGCTGCCACAGTTTGTTCGTTTAATATTTTGATAAAGTGGCAACCATGATTAAAAATTATTATTTCACATGAGTTGACAACCCACCTGTCCTCCCACAGCTGCAACGTGCCCAGACATTGCACACGGATGCATTGGCCGGGTCGTGTGAAGATCTCGCCGACATAGAGTTGTCGCCCACTGTACGTATCCGCGCAGAATTGTACATTGTAACGCTTGCTGGACAATGCTAGAAGAGTTATCGTTATCAGTTATCGCCATAAATAATCAAATAATTCAAATTTCTTTTGAAATGGAATGCACATATTAAAATCAGCACAAATTTAATACAAAATACATATAATAAAAACTACAAAAAAAATATTGTGCATTAAAAAATTATACTTAATATGTGCATTCTATTTTAACTAAAAAAAATTTAAAACCAGCTTCTTTTATAAGTTTTGATATTTTACAATTTTAAATTTTTTTGGGGCTTTTACTTTTTGCAATTTTTTTAAGTTTTTTGGTAATTAAATTTAAAAGAATTTAAATCAATAAGATCTATTCCAGATATTAAATTTAAGATTTTCTCATTTGATCCAAATAAGTTTTACTACATTTAATTTTTTTTTTATAAATATTAAATATATTTAAGAAAAATATTTTAATACAAAATATATTTTTTTGTAATTTCTATTTTAATCAAAAAAAATTTACAACCAGCTTCTATTATAAGTTTTGATATTTAATAATTAAAAATTTTTCTGGCGCTTTTACTTTTGTATTTTTTTATTTGGATTTTTTGGTATGTGGTTTTTTTAAAGTAAAAAATTAAAAAAAAAATCGAAGTCAATAAGAACTTTTCCAGATATAACATTTAAGATTTTCCCATTTAATCCAAATAATTTTTACTAGATTTAAATTTTTTTATAATTCTTCAGTCTCATTTAGAATTCGCAACTTACTTCTATTTAGCGGCGTTGCTTGGCTAATTCCAAATAGCATCATTAATATGATTCCCACTCGCGTTGACTCCATTTTATTGCTATTTTTTATTTATTTATTTTATTCAATATTTATTCGTAAATTTTTAATATATTTTTTATTCACTTTGGCCCGACGTTGTCAAGATTTGATGCGCAACTGAGGCGAATGCGATTCGAATGTTTAATCTTTCTTCATTTCAACAATTGAAACACATGGTGTGTCTGTCTATCTGTCTTAGTGTGTATGTGGGTGTGCGTGTATGTGTTTGTGTGTGTGTGCGAGAGTGTGTTTAATCACAAATGAATGTACTTACGACATTTGCGCGCTTTCTCTACTGTAAATTTAAGAATTTATATAAAATGATGTTGTTGATGTTTTTATATGCTTATCGCTTGGCCCACAACGCAGAATTATTAACCATATCGACTGCTGGACTAGCAGATACCCTAAAATTTAAGAGTTCAAGTTCCCCAAAAAGTATGCTAAATTTAAAGTACACTAATTTCAGTAGTCGTAATAAGGAAGCTAGTGAATAGTTTCAAGTATCACTATTTTGTAAGGTCTTAGTTAAAAAACTGAAAGATATTTTGAATTGAAAATGTATAAAAATTAATTTTTAACTCTCAAATATATATTAAAACAAAATTTAACTGGGCTGTAAAAATATATGTAAAAAATATATAATGTAAGAAATTTAAGTTTGTATAAATAGGTGAAATAAAAATAATTAGTTGCAATATTAAATGAATATAAAAATAAGTTAGTAACTCTGTGAATATTGTAAACTACAATAATATGTAATTATTCGAAATAATATAAAAATAAATAGATTTATTTAAATAAATAGAAAAAATAAATAACCATGTGAATACAATTTTAATTCTCAAATTATATATTAAAACAAAATTTAACTGAGCTGTAAAAATATATGTACAAAATATATAATGTAAGAAATTTAAGTTAGTATAAATAGGTGAAATAAAAATAATTAGTTGCAATATTAAAATAAACATAAAAAGAAATAAGTAATTTTGTGAATATTGTAAATTACAATTATATTGTAATCATTCGATCTGTACCCAATTTTATTAATAATAAATAAATAGATTTATTGAAATTAATAAAAGTAATAAATTACCTTGTGAATAAAATTATTTCCAAACCATTTCACTTAAACTATTAAATTATTTTATTATTAAAAGAAAAATTAAGACCAAAAAGTTTTGTATTCCATAATAATTATAAGTAATTATCATAATTGTAAAATATATGCTATAAGCAAATATTCATAGAATAAGTCAATATACCCTTTTGTAGGGTATAGAGAACAACAAATTCAGATCAATATGCAAAATGGCAAAGCACTCGATTGTTTATACTAGACGAATGTGAGTATGCGTCTTTTTTTGGAATTGCTAAGACATTTGTTTATAAATATTTTTTGGATTCTCTCTGCATGCTCCCAAAGTAATATCATGAGTCAGCCCCAATGTTCTGAACGGTTAACTCGACTCTGGGTTTTATTTAGTATTATTTCGGGTGCTTTCCCCATTTCGATTTGCCTGACAACTTTTCAAAAATTTGCATCTATTGCAATATATTTTTTTTTTTGCAAACTACATCCATTGATAATAATGTGAATGACGCGACGTCTTATCAATTTGAAAAAAAAGTGTTAAGACTATCAGCTCTATTTGACCCGGGTCCAAATCCCCTTTCCCCTCAATTTTCGTTTTTCACACCACGTGCAAGTTTCGCACGAGTGAAAATGTTGAAATTTCCGTTGAATACTCGCAATTTCCTGCACAAATCTATAAAGTGTGCGGCATCCTGAGCGAGGTTATCCATTTGGCCGGAAACGGAAATGGAAATTGTCACAATTTCTTAATAGCCCCGATCAAAAAACCGCTGCGTTGACTCACAGACTCACAGACCTCATCATCATCATCATCATCATGGACTGTCTAAAAAACATTTTCAAGCAAACACTTTTCACAGCATACTTTTAGATGTTGACATTAATTTGCTCGCATAATTTGTTGCGTGCTTTTAGGAAAGGTCGGAAATCACAAATGTGCTGTGAGTTGATTCCAAATTGGAGAGATTTCTTGGTTTGTTTTTGAGGATGCGGTTTGAAGAAAAAGAGTAAAATGAGGTCTGATAAATATATAATATTAATAATTATATTAAAAATATATTTCGCTTCAGATTCAGGAGAAATGATGCAAAACTAGACGACAAATTAAAGAATAGAGATTTTCGGCAATTGTGACTCTGGAAGCAAAAACATACTTGTTGTTGTTTTTAATGCTATTGCTAGGTTTATATTTTATAAGAAGAAAACTGACCACAACTCAATTTTTACGAAGCCAATATTTGCTTTATATCTGAGTTCCTGGATACCTCTTAGGACATTTATACTATTGCACAAATTAATTTTTACAAAAGAAGCGAACTATTTATATCAGCTGTTAAACTTTGCGGGCTCGAGATAAACTATGCGTGTGCTGATAAACTATGGAATAATCTGTCTCATAGCCTTAAAACAGAGCTCCCGAAAATTGCTCAACCAAATTTTTCTAAGTAGTCAGTGCACTGAAATGAGCACAAAAATTCAAAAACCAAGAGCAAAATCGAGTGCTCGATTCTATTTGTTTTTTTTTAATTTGCTCATTTGTGCCCATATTGATCTCAAAGAAGGCGATCAAACCCAAAAGGGTTTGGGAGCGAACACTTTTTTTGGGAGCCATGAAAAAAATAGAGCAAATTTCGGGAGCTCTGATAAAAACACAATTTAAAATAAAGTTAACAACACAACTTTCTTAGCATTAATACAAAACATTATACATATACATATATGATTCAAAAATTGTTAATCACAATAGTTGCTAGTAATTGGAATAATTTTGTCAATCAATTAAATTTTAAGTTAAGAGGTTTATTTTTTGTTTTGATGTAATGTCATTCATTGTGACATCTGTTTTTATACTAAGTAATCTTATGTACTTTAGTGCTAAACAGAAAAACAAATAATTATAACTACAAAAGAATAGGGTATTAATTATAGGATAGACTATTGCTTAAAAATAAAAACCAGAGAGTATTGTAGTAGTTTTTTAATCAAAGCTAAATCTCAGAGAAATTTATTCCCTGGCGACAAAGTTATAAAAAACTCAAGACTAATTGAGGCTACTTAGTTTAATAATTATACGGTTAACTATAATACATTGAGATTGTTGGGCTAGGCTTTTAAGTGGATCTATATTTAGATGCAGTTTCAGAGACTTGTTCATCAGTTTATTAATTGTAGTAGAGGGGACTACGAATCAATAGACTAGACGAGCTGTACAAGCTAATGTGTTTTTTTCTCTATCTAATAACTACATAAAGTCAGACAATGTGTGAGCTAATTATTTGTTAAGATATTTGCTAAGAATGTCAAATCACTTGCTGTTAATTAATGCAAGTAGGGGAAATCAACTCGAGACTAATCGTTTTAACGAACTGAACTTTGCACTTTGGGGTAAGTGAATGGGGAAAGTTGAGAAATAGCCCTTCGAATAAAGTACAGTGGGTAAAACGTCTAGATACTGATGCTTATTCAAAATTTCGAGCCTAGAATTTGTTTATACATGACTTAAGTTTAAGGTAGAAGTATGTATTTAAAAGTAAAATTATAAATAGTTTTTTGCTTGGGCGAATACAGAAACCTTTTTAACTATTGCACTTTAGAAAACGTTGAAGTTGTTTTAATATAAACTTTTAATTTTTGGTTTATTGTAAATTTGTTTCATTTTATTTTTTTAAAACTAGTTTTGTTTAGATATAGCAAATTTTTTTATATATATGTATTTTATATTTTAAATAAAATTTATTTTATTAATAAATAGTAAAAAACTTAGGGACTTATGGAGTAAGTCTTAATGTTCTGGTAACTTTAATTTAATAAACTGACTGCGTCATGGAATTGTAATAGATCTTTTGAATTGTTGTACATATTTTTATTTAATATATGAAAATAAATATAATAAAATTTAAATTTGTTTCATTAATTATAAATTTTTTTTAATATATTTTTTTTTTTTTCAAGAAATTTTGGTATTATTCAAACGGAATTTAAATGAATATTAAATAAGTTATTTATTACGATTCCTAGTGCTACAAGCTAACGCTTATTATTTAACACACTAGTCACTATCACAATCATTGATTTTAAAATAATATTAAGCTTAAACAATTTACAATTATTATAAGTATAAAGAAATAGTAAATTTTAATAATTTAAGCTTAAGTTTTCAGTTGTAAGATTAATTTTCATTTTAGTTTACAATTTTAATTTTTTTATAATCTATTGTGATGCATGAATTATTACTATTATTATTATTATAATAATTATTATTATTTTTATTTTTTTTTAATTTTTTTATAATCTTCAATTAATTTAATTTATTTTATTTATGTTTAAATTTTATATATTTTATTTTCATATTTATATTTATCTTATTTTAGTTTTATTTTATGTATCTCTCAAAAATAAAAACTAGAATAGTAAAAAAAACTTAAAAAATGCACCTTTGATCTTGCAAAAAACTGCTCGCTATTTTAGCAGTTTTAGCCACTGTCTAAAGGGGGGGAATATGAAACCTTTTGAATGGGGTTCTGGCTGCGTCTTCGTCATCGCATGGGATCGCATCAGAATCGGAATCGGAATCGTATCGTATCGTATTGGATCTTTTGAAGATCGTTGTAGTCGTCGTTTGTTTTCTTGATCGTCTTGCGTTCAATTTGCGGCTTCGGCTGGGGTTGTTTTCTGTTATTGTTATTGTTGTTGTTGTTGTTTTTTTTGGAGCTGTCGTTGTCGTTGTTTTCGTTGTCGACGCTTGTCGTTTGCCGGTTCCATCAGTTATGTGACGATCGCGACACGATAAAGTACGCAGCGCTCAGATTGAGCACGGAAAGATACACAGATACATTTCATACATAAAAAAGATACACACACACACATGGATACAGCTAAACGTAGCTGAGATATTGTGAGTTTACCACGCGTGTTGCGCTGAAGGGCTACAATGAAATGCAATTAAGCTGCCTCGAAAATCAATTAAATGCAATGCGGCAAATTGAATTAAAGCGCGTTAACAATGTTTAAACAATGCCCAACAACAATAACAAAATAAATAAAAGAATAATTTAATATGTGGGCGATTGAAAATGAAACCGAAACCGAAAATGATACCGAAAATTGAAAATCCAAATGATATTGAAACTTAATTAAAATAAATAAATAGTACTTACAACTGCCAGTTGGAAATTAGTTTGGGGCAATTGCAAATTGAAAATGTGTGAAAATGTGTGCAAATGTGCAAATGGCTAATTTATATTTATATACATTAATAATTAATTTTGCTCATGCATTTGCATAAAAGTTTATCAACAACTTTTCTCAAATGCAATTACAAATTTTTCGTGCATTTTTCGCTCATTCTCGAACTTTTTTGAAATATCGTGCGGTTAATTAAACGTTTGTTTTTATGTTATTTCAATAGCATTTTTTTGTTTGTTTTTTTTTGTTGCTGAGCAAATTAATTAACCTTTCTATAAAAAATATGTGTATAATAGATTTGTGCCAATTTGATAAGAAATTGCGTTTGAGTTTTTGTGTTTTGTTTTGGACAAATATTTAGAAAACTTTGAAGCTGATGAGCTTGATATTCTTTTCAATTTCTTATGTCTGATACATTTTTTTTTAATTTTTGTTGTTATTGTTTTGTTTTCTTTAAATTTTATTCCGAGTTCATTTTTGTTTGTTTTTTTATAATTTTCAAAATTTAAAAATGCATCAATAATTGCATTTAAAATTAGTGCAATTTAAAATATAACTTTAAATAAATGTTTTAATCTAAAAATATTTTATTCTTAGTTTCTTTTTTTCCAAAAAAATTTTTGGATTTTAGAAATTAATCAATAATTGCATTTAAAATTTATGCAATTTGAAAATACCTCAAAATAAATGTTTATAATAATAATAAAATAAATTGTATTACAAATAATAATTTATTAAAATAAGAAATAAAAAATTTTGAATTTTATAAAATATTTGGAACTTGGAAATTCATCAATAATTGCATTTAAAATTTGCTGAATTTGAAAATCACTCTAGATAAATGTTTATTAAAATATTAATATTTTATTAAATTAAAAATAATAATAATATAAATTAATTTTTCTTTGTTTTTTGTAATTCTTTTATAAATCTTTGGAGCTAATAAATTACTCAATAATAATAAATGCTTATAGCAATAATAAAATTAACTGTAAAACAAATAAAAATTTATTATAATACAAAATTTCGAATTTTTAAAATATTTGGAATTTAAAATTGCATTTAAAAATTGTTGAATTTGAAAATAACTCATAAATGTTTATCAAAATATTAATATTTTATTACATTAAAAAATTAAATTTTACAAAATAATTTTTCTTTGTTTTGTTTTTGCAATTCTATCACAAATCTTCGGTGCTTAGAAATTACTCAATAATTGCATTTAAAATTGGTGCAATTTGAAAATAACTCTAAATAAATGTTTAAAATAATAATAAAAATTGATTGTAATACAAATAATAATTTATTATAATAACAAAATAAAAAAAAACAAATTTTATAAATCATTTGATATTTAGATATTCATCAATAATTTAAAATTTAAAATTTGTTGAATTTAAAAATAACTCCAAATAAATCTAGAAAAAACCTCATTAACCCAACAAATTTGAAAACCAAATTTCGTGTCGAGCTTTAAAATGTCTTACGCTAATTTCATCTCATTTCATAGGTGACACTCGGTATAACGAATATTAAAAAAAATCCAAAAAAAAAAATCGGTACATTGAACTTTTGGGCAATTGCTTTAGTTCATTTCGATTTGTATTTGTTGGCAAGCAATTTACATAATATGGAAATTAACTTTTGCACTTTACATTTCATTTCGTTTTGTTTCGTTTCGCACTTTTTGAGTTTCGATTTTGATTTGATTTGTTTTTATTTATTTTTTTGTTGTGTTTTGTGCGCTAAAATGTAAATGCAAAAGTCAAGCGTAGCGTCTTCAACAACAAAATCGAATGACAACAAATTAGAAACCAGCCTCGAGACAACAATACACAGTTCGCCCCCTTTCTCCCCCTTTCTCCCCTCTCTTCCCCCTTTTTCACTCCACGCCTTCTCCCTTCGATTTCCAGACACATTGCCGAGTCGTAGGTCGCGAGCTGCTTTTAATTTCTTACTTTTATTTATATATTTTGTAAGCCCAGTATCCAAAAGATACAGAGGCTTATGAGTTTGTGACACAATTAATACATTCAAAATTTTTAAATAGTGCTAGAAACTTTGACAGGAATCTTAAGCGATCAAATTTCTAAATCAGTGAGGAACTTTTTATTTTTTAAATAATATTTTTATAGCGTAGGAAGCAAACGAAAAGTTATTAAAATTTTAACATAAAATATAGACATACTAAAAAAAATTTTTTAACTTTGTAGTGGAAATAAAAATACCTTTAGCACTGAAAAGAATATTTATTGTAGTTTTGAATGAAAACCAGTATCAAACCAAAACAAATATCGGTTACAGTTACGGTTTCGGTTATATTCGAAGCTAGGTATTCGGTTATCGGTTACGCAAAGTATTTATCGGTTGCGTAACGGTTACCGGCTTTTTGTATGTTTCGGTTTCGAAATACGTGTATGAAGTCGATTTACTAAGCAAATTTAAAATTTTTAGACCCCGTACTTTAAAAAAGTAAAGGGGTCTATTAACTTTGTCACAAAAAAAAAAGTGCGTAACAGGCAGAAGGAGGCGTGGCAGACCCCATAAAGTATATATATTCTTAATCAGCATCAACAGCCGAGTCGATATAGCCATGTCCGTCTGTCCGTCTGTAAGAGCGCCTAGATCTCAGAGACTATAAGAGCTAGAGTCTCCAAACTTGGTATGTAGGTTCATCTATATTAAGAGCAGATCGAGTTTGTTTTAGATTTTGGATCGGACCACTATATCATATAGCTCCCATAGGAACAATCAGTTGAAAATCAAGTCTTAGTATGGAAAACTTTTTTGCTGTATGAGATATTTCAACCAAACTGACAGAATATGCATAAAAGATGGTCCCATACATACTGACCAAATTTGATTGAAATCGGATTACTATATCATATAGCTGCCATAGGAACGATCAGTCCAAATTAAGTCTTAGTATGAAAATCTTTTTTGTTGTTTGAGATATCTTTATGATAAGTACGGGGTCTCCGACAGTCGAGTACCGCTCGACTGTAGCACCACCGACTAGTTTAAAGATATGTAAATTTGAAAACAAATATTCAAAAATTTAAAAAATTAAGATCTTTTTATTGAGATGAGTGAAATGTGAAATAAAAATAACATTTACGTTTGAGAGTTACGACTACACTTTAATGACATAATCAAATTTTATGCTTGAACGAGCCGAAATTAACCGTTATGCGTGAATCGGTTACCAAACGGTTATTTCGGTTGTATTAATTTCAGTTTTTGAATTTTGATGCAATAAAATAGTTTGGTTTCGGTTACGGTTTCAGTTACGGTTGCCAATTTCAATCGGTTAATACCGGTTAACGGTTACGGTTATGGTTACGGCTTAAGTCGCTGATTTAGGCACAAAAATTCGTAGTTTAAATTTTAATTTTAGACATTTCGTCTAGTAAATGCATCCAAATGAAAAATATCAAAAAATTTGAAATAATGTCTAGACTGCATATATTTATTTTCCAATTTTTAAAAATTATTTTTGTGAATTTGACATTTTGTGCTGATTTTTGTTTCCGTTTTTTTCCCCTTAGCTGTTATTTTATTTATGGTGATGCAATCGCACAGCTGTGAAAATACGGCTACTGGGCAACTAAAAGTCGAGCAACTCGACTTAATTTCTTTTTTTTTTTTTTATTGTGTGCGCTTCGATGAGAATTTGAATTGACGCCGTGAAATTGGTTGACTATGTTTTGGCGAGAAAATGCAGCACAGCAACAACAACAAACAGAGCAACAACAGCAAGAACAACAACAACAGAAACAACAACAACAACCGCAACAACAACAACAAGAACAACCGAAACGTTTAAGCTTCAGTTTTAATGTGAAAATTGCCGTAAATGTCAATACAAAAATGACGACAACGCATATGAATTGCAGCGCGGGTTCGAAACCCGGCTGTGGTTCGAAACCTCACTCACGATCTCGTTCCCGTTCCCGCTCCCATTCCCGCTCCCATTCGCGTTCCCATTCACAATCCTGCGCTTCCAATCGCATTCAGAGGGAGACAACGCATCTTGTGGGCTGGCGACAACAACTCTCGCATTTGGGCCAACAACTTGGCCAACAACTGGGCCATCATGTCAATTGGAGTGGCGAGGGCGACAAGGCAAGGGGAAGGGGAAGCTTGTCGGTTCACGGCGGCATTTCGACCATATTGATTGTGAATTTGCTGCTGCTGCTGCTGCTCTCGCTCTGCTGTGATGTCTGTTGTCGCTCGCACGCCGAGACACTTAACAACTACACAGCAACAACAACAACGACAGCAACAAGTGAGACGCCTCCTCCACATCTTCTGCTGCCTGCCCTGCCACCATTTCAGGTAAATTGTTAACTGATTAAAAATAATATTTAAAAAAATAATTGTTTATTCAAGTTCCATATTTCCTAATAATTAAAAAATATAATAAAAAAATTTTACTTTTATTTGTAATATTTGTAAAATTAAAATTGAAATTTTAGAATTTATGTTACATTTTTATTTTATCTTAAAATCATATATATTTTTCAGGGATTAAAACCGAAACGAATATCGGTTTCAGTTACGGTTTCGGTTATGTTCGCATTTAGGTTTTCGGTTATCGGTTACGGTAAATCTTGGAATAAAGGTTTCGTAACGGTGAACCGGTTTTTGTATGTTTCGGTTTCGAAATACCGGTACAGTTTCGGTTCCCAAAAAAAAAAAATTTTTTTTCAATAATTCTAAAAGCGCATTACTTTCTCACTGTTTCATGCACATAATCTTGTTATCCATTTTTTAGTATAAAAAATACTTTATGGGGTCTGCCATGTCTCTTTCTGCAAACCCATTATAGCCTTGTTGCACATATTCACGGGGTATACAAATATATGCAATAATTTTATTTCCTTGTCAAAACAATTACTCGCCGTATTGTATGTTTATACTTTGGGTATATACATACATACATACATACATACATACATACATACATACATTTATGCATGCAAAGAGTAAAGAAAATTTCAATTGTCTTCTCCTTTTTTCGTGGTGACGATCGGCGATTCTTGCGCAGAGTGTGCAAGTGCGAGTGAGACAGCAAACAGTCCAAATCTTATGTCATATGCCGACACACATATGCGACTGCAGAAATACCCATTATATGTATTTCTACTTACTTACATATTAATGTAAAATATGTGCATTTACAATAATACATAACAGCTCGTTATTTATGTACATATGTTAATGCTTATGTAATGAGCTAATAATTTGTTATAATATATTCGCAAATATACATATTTGGGCATAGGGTATTTTGTAGTCGCCTCTCGACTCGAATGATCTTAGTCATAATTTGTCTCGCCTGCTCGCCTAGAAAGAGCGCGCATCTACATACATATCTTTGAAAAATGCATGGTACATAAATACACATGTATGTATGTACATAGATGCGCGCTCTTTCGTTTGCCAGTTCGACGAAAACAGAAATGAATGCGAAATAATGAAAGAACATTCGAGTCGAGAGGCGACTACAAAATACCCTATGCCCGAATATGTATATTTGCGAATATATTATAACAAATTATTAGCTCATTACATAAGCATTAACATATGTACATAAATAACGAGCTGTTATGTATTATTAACATAAATAATTTTATGTAAATGCAGTTATTTTACATACATACGTATGTATATAAATATAAATAAATATAATGGGTATTTCTACAGTCGCATATTTGTGTCCGCATAAGAATGTGTGCCTGTAAATTTCGACTGTTGCTGTCTCACTCGCACTTGCACTCGACAAAACGCACAGAAGCGCCGATCGTTACCACGAAAAAAGGAGGAGACAATTGAAATTTCGTTACTCTTTGCATGCATATGTATGTATGTTTGTACACATATGGGATGAACTGGGCACGCTTGTATTGTTTTTGTAGCAAATTTTGCTCATTTGCCTTTGAGAACATTTGACGCGGCGCGAGAGCATATGTATGTATGTACGTCTATGTTCATATGCATGTGTGTACTACACACAGCAGAAGCTCGAAGCTCGGCCGCATATTCCTAAGAAATCGCTGTGCATGTACACGAGTGATGCGTTCGTCAGCATAAGCTGATTTTATTCAACTCTTCGTTTCGTTGAGTGATTAAACACGAGCCAACATTCAAATGCTCAGAAGGCTGAGTATGAACACGAGTGATGTGTTCATCAGCATGAGTTGGTTTTTACTCAACGCTGTGTTTCGAACAGTGAGTGGAGTTGAATAAGATTTGTGCTTATGAGGAAATCAAGAAAAATAGTTAATTTTGCAGCTCTCTGGTGTGTACATGCAGAAGACAATAACATGCAGATAATTTTTGCAACTTGCTTTTATTGGTTTTTTTTTTTGCATGTATGGAAAACCGAAATGAACCTTTATAAATGAAACGGTTACTAAACGGTTATTTCGGTTTACAGAGTTTCGGTTTAAAGGTTTCGGTCAGACGAAATTTTTTTTTTTCGGTTACGGTTACAGTTACGGTTTCAAATTTCAATCGGTTTTTACCGGTTAAAGGTTACGGTTTCGGTTAGGGTTTTAATCCCTGATATTTTTAAATCTTATAGTTCAGCTAAAGCAAACACGATTAATACTTAAAATTGCATCTTTGTTTTTTTTTTTTTATTATATTTAATTTTATTTTTTGCTAAAAATTATTAAGTTGAATTTAATTGTCAAACAAAAATTTAAAATTAGAGTTAATGCTTAGTTTTTTAATCATTTTATTCATATATAAAAAAAAAATTTTATTTGTAAATAGGTTTTATATT